>PVHX01004907.1:0-119079 GCA_004024805.1 Geosciurus inauris | reverse complement strand
AGGCAGAATCAATATTATTAAAATGGCCATACTACCCAAAGCACTATACAGATTCAATGCAATCCCAATTAAAATCCCAAAGTCCTTTCTTATAGAAATAGAAAAGGCAATCATGAAATTCATTTGGAAAAATAAGAGACCCAGAATAGCCAAAGCAATCCTGAGCAAGAAGAGTGAAGCAGGAGGCATCACAATACCAAACCTTAAACTTTACTACAAAGCTATAGTAACAAAAACAGCAGGGTACTGGCACCAAAATAGACATGTAGACCAATGGTACAGAATAGAAGACACAGAGAGTAATGTACATAAATACAGCTATCTCATACTAGACAAAGATGCCAAAAACATGCATTCGAAAAAAGATAGCCTTTTCAACAAATGGTGCTGGGAAAACTGGAAATCCATATGCAGTAAAATGAAACATAACCCCTATCTCTCACCATGCACAAAACTCAACTCAAAGTGGATCAAAGACCTAGGAATTAGACCAGAGACCCTGCGGCTAATTGAGGAGAAAGTAGGCCCAAATCTTTATCACGTGGGATTAGGCCCTGAATTCCTTAACAAGACACCTATAGCACAAGAAATAAAAGCAAGAATCAATAAATGGGATGGACTTAAACTAGAAAGCTTCTTCTCAGCAAAAGATACTATCAGTGAGGTGAACAGAGAGCCTACAGTTTGGGAGCAAATTTTTGCCACATGCACATCTGATAGAGCACTGATCTCCAGGAAATATAAAGAACTCAAAAAACTTAACACCAAAAAAACAAACAACCCAATCAATAAATGGGCTAAGGAGCTGAATAGAAACCTCTCAGAAGAAGATATACAATCAATAAACAAATATATGAAGAAATGTTCAACATCTCTAGCCATTAGAGAAATGCAAATCAAAACCACCCTCAGATTTCATCTCACCCCAGTCAGAATGGCAGCTATCCAAAATACCAGCAACAATAAGTGCTGGCAAGAATGTGGTGAAAAAGGCACACTCAAACATTGCTGGTGGGACTGAAAACTGGTGCAACCAATCTGGAAAGCAGTATGGAGATTCCTTAAAAAACTTGGAATGGAACCACCATTTGATCCAGCTATTCCACTCCTTGGCCTGTACCCTGAAGATTTAAAAACAGCATACTACAGTAACGCAGCCACTTCAATGTTTATAGCAGTGCAATTCACAATTGCAAAACTGTGGAAGCAACCCAGATGCCCTTCAATAGATGAATGGATAAAGAAACTGTGGTACATATACACAATGGAATATTATTCAGCAATAAAAGAGAATAAAATTATGGCATTTGCAGGTGAATGAATGGAATTGGAGAACATTATGCTAAGTGAAGTAAGCCAATCCCAAAAATCCAAATGCCGAATGTTCTCTCTGATTAGTGGATGCTGATACACAAGGGGGGTGGAAATGGGGAACATAAAAGAAATGGAGGAACTCTGGATGTGGCAGGGGGGAGGTGGGGGGGAGGGAAAGGGGAATGGGTGTAGTAAAGATGCTTGAATGAGATGGTCATCACTACCCTAAGTGCATGTATGAAGACACAAATGGTGTGATTCTTTGCAACCAGAGAAATGGAAACATTGAGTTCTATATATGTACTATGACTTGAAATGCATTTTAATAAATTAATTTTTAAAAAAGAAAGGAATGTGCCTAATCAGAGATTTGGAAAGGCAACAACAGTACATTTTACCCTAGAGCACACAACTTTTAACTGGGCACTTATTCATATGCAGAATTTCTGGTTACCCCTTGCTCTGGTGCATATAGTATAGTAAAAATATGCAGTATTATTTATCTTATTTTTCAATATCAGTATGTACTTGAGATACTATTCACTGCTATTGAACATTACACATCTTACTGTACAATTTTATCTTCCTTTGATGTGCCACTAAGAATATAAATTTTGTGAGATATTTCTTCATTCTCACTTTAATGCAAGGGGTATTGTTTTTATTTCCTGAACAAAAATTAAATGTATTCTTCCCTTATTAAATTTAAATATTACATTTGCCATATTTGAATAATTCTGGGGAATGTAGCTATAGAAAAATGTTATTCCAACTCCAAGTAATATGTGTACTTTCAGTTATTAATAAATTCTATACACCTATTAATTACTATGCCAATTTTATATAGAATGTAATAGAAATGAAAAATAAACATTTAGAGATATTTCCTCTGTGAGTCATACTGGTCACCTTCCAGTGTTGTGTAGAGTCTTCTTTGGGGGCCAAAGTTGGCTTAAATGAAAACAGAGTAGCAATTACAGAGCTAAGTCCTTGGCAGTCTCTGGAGGGCCAACTAATAATGTGGTTTACGAAGTACTAGATGTTGGTGTGCATCTGACCACAAGAGGGCAGTGGTGAGAACATCACAAGATAGGCTGTGGGTGAGGCTCTCCCACTTAAAAACTGCAGTGTGCCCCCCAGCATTGCTCTGGTCTCATCTTAGACACTGGAAAAATGGAAACATCAGCAATGACAATATGTACTAAGTTGGTTTATTGTGAAGATTAAATGACACAAGGCATTTGAAAATTGTTTCAAAATATAAAATAATGGACAGTGTATTTTCAGTAAATTAGAGGACTGATTGATCTCTTGCATATTGATCTCATTGCCTATTGATCTCATTGCCTATCGATCTCTTGGATTTTGTTCAATGCATTTACATTCGCATTTCTCTCTACCTTTTGTTCTCTCTGACATTTTTGTGGTTCATTTTTCTTTTCTGACCCTTTTTTTAAAATGTATTCATTCTGCTTAGGTATACGTGATAGCAGAATGCATTTTAATTCATTGTACACAAATGGAGCACAACTTTTCATTCCTTTGGTTGTACGTGATGTAGAATCACACTATATATGCAGTCATACATGAAGCTAGGGCTATGACGTCCATCTCATTCCACCATCTTTCCTGCCCCCATGTCTCCTCCCTCCTCCCTCCCTTTTGACCAAAGTTCCTCCATTCTTCCCATGCCCCCTCCCCCATTATGGATCAGCATCCATTTATCAGAGAGAATGTTTGGCCTTTGGTTTTTTGGGATTGGCTTACTTTGCTTAGCATGATATTCTCCAACTCCATCCATTTACGTGCAAATGCCATAATCTTATTCTCTTTTATTGCTAAGTAATATTCCATTGTGTATATGTACCACAGTTTCTTTATCCATTCATCTATTGAAGGGCATCTAGGTTGCTTCCACAGTTTAGCAATTGTGACTTGAGCTGCTATAAACATTGAAGTGGCTGCATTACTGTAGTGTGCTGTTATTAAGTCTTTAGGGTATAGACCTAGGAGTGCGATAACTGGGTCAAATGGTGGTTCCATTCCAAGTTTTTTAAGGAATCTCCATACTGCTTTCCAGATTGGTTGTACCAATTTGCAGTCCCACCAGCAATGTATGAGCGTGCCTTTCCCCCCACATCCTCACCAACACTCATTGTTGTTTGTATTCTTGATAATTGCCATTCTGACTGGGGTAAGATGAAATCTTAGAGTAGTTTTGATCTGCATTCCTCTAATTACTAGATATTTTGAACATTTTTTCATATGTTTGTTGATTGATTATATATCTTCTTCTGAGAAGTGTCTGTTCAGCTCCTTAGCCCATTTATTGATTAGGTTGTTTGTTTTTTTGGTGTTAAGTTTTTTGAGTTATTTATATATCCTGAGGATTAGTGCTCTGTCTGATGTGCATATGGCAAAAATTTGCTCCCAGAATGTAGGCTCTCTGTTCATTTCACTGATTGTTTCTTTTACTGAGAAGAAGCTTTTTAGTTTGAATCCATCCCATTTATTGATTCTTGATTTTACTTCTTGTGCTATAGGAGTCTTCTTAAGGAAGTAAGGTCATAATCTGACATGATGAAGATTTGGACCTACTTTTTCTTCTATTAGGTGCAGAGTCTCTTCAACAAATGGTGCTGGGAAAACTGGAAATCCATATGCAGCAAAATGAAAGTAAGTCCCTCTCTCTCACCATGCACAAAATTCAACTCAAAGTGGATCAAAGACCTAGGAATTAGACCTGTGACCCTTTTCTTTCTGTCTCTTTTGTCTTCCTAACTGGCTGTAAGGTAAGTTAAATGGGAAATTTAACATAAAAAGTATTAGCAATGGAAAAAGAAACGAGTATGCAATTATAAGGAAAAGGCTAAGGGCAGGTACCCAAAGACCATCAGACCTGAAAAGGGGTCATACTTTCTTGGAAAAGGTACGGTTCAGCCACCAGAGAACTGACAAGGTCTATGGTTTAGCTAGACTCGGCCAGATCTGATGTCATTGGGCCACTTCCCACGTGCAGGCTGAGGAGCAAAGGGGCTCTGGGCGTTTGTGTGTGATGAAGAAATCCAGGCAACAGGAAACAGGCTTTCAGAGAATGGGGGCAAAAGGCAGCCTGGAGATGGGCTGCAGCTCCGTGTGGAGCACTCTTGACCCTGCCTTCCTGCATGGAAGGTACCTACCTGTATGGTAGGTAGCCAGCCGATGTTGTTCAGGCCACGTAGGTCTTCGGTCGCCCAGTTGGAGGGCTATGAAAAGGTCATGCTCATCCAGAAACTGCAAGGAAGGAGAGGAATCACATGCTGCACCTGTGGCTTGGGAGACCCCATAGGGTGACCACACCTCTGTAGTGGTATTTCCATCCTTTTCCTCCGGCAAGGTCCTTCTTGCGCCCTCTAGTGATAAAGTTCAGCATTGCCCTCACTTTAAAGGAGAAAAGCTTAAAGGAATTCCTTTATCATAGAGCATGCATTAAAGGTTGTGTTTGGGGGGCTGGGGTTGTGGCGCAGTGGTAGCCTGCTCGCCTAGCACGCGTGAGGCACTGGGTTCGATCCTCAGCACCACATAAAAATAAAATAAAGATATTCTGTCTGCCTACAACTAAAAAATATTTAAAAAAAAAAAAAAAGGTTGTGTTTGGAGCTGGAAGACTATAACTTAATACTTGACACACTCACTTCTTACAAATACACATTCACTCACCCACTCATACATACACAGTGCCACAGAGACTTTTGGAATTCATTTGTCAGGTAAATCAACAAGATAGTAACTATTGCCTATGTTTGAGGACCCTTATGGATGACTGTATCCTTCACCTGGATGCTGCTAAGTCTAACGTCATCAATATATAGTCAAGAATGACTTGAAAATCCCCGCACAACATCATTGCCCTGAAGGGGCTCCTGAGCTCTTGCCAGCAGTGAAGCTCATCATACCTGAGGAGAAAAAGGGACGGCCATAGTTACCTGAAGGAAAAGACCTTTCTGGACATTGGGCCCAGGCTGTCAGAATGGAGTTGAGAAAAAGCTATGACACTTACAGAATCACAACAGAGAGGACACCTTCCTGAATTCCAATGGAGGAGTCACGCGTGGTGGCGCACACCTGTAACCCCAGCTACTCAGGAGGCTGCGGCAGGAAGATCACAAATCTGGGGCAAGTCTAAGCAAATTTGCAAGATCCTGTCTCAAAATGGAAAATAAATAAATAAATAAAAATGATCGTGGGATGTAATTTAGTAGTACTGTGCCCCCTGGTTTCAACCCCAATACACCATACACACGCGTGCGCGTGCACACACACATGCACACACATATACATGTACACCCACTCACCCAAATTCCAATGAAGGACAGATAGGGGCTAAAGTCAGAGGTTGCAATGTTTGTTTTGGTTCCAGTTCTACTGCAGGGACATGGGACATATCCCTGATCACTCAACCATTCCATTCCAGGCTTTTTACAGACCACAAACTGATGTAAATTCAGAAATTGTTCACAGACTATTCAGAATATGAAGGACTTATTCTGATAACTTGTTCTGATATTGGCATAAACTTACCCTAGAGGTAAAGAACTACTAAGTGGACCCTGGGTGGCTCCAAAATACATGTGCAGCTTTGGAACAGCAACCAGGGAGGGCAAGAAAAAAAGAGCAACCAGGAGACTTGCCCAAAAGCTCACGTGCATAGCAAACACATTTGTTATTTCTTTAGCTGTTGAGTGACAGCTCTATAAAAATAGCAAAGTTGGTGGGTCAATTCAGTCTTTGTACAATATTGACAATGTGATAAATGCTCATATAAAACACAAAGGTCCCTTGACAGAGACACAACTCTGATTTGGAGTACTCAGCCTAAAGAGTCTGCTCCCTGGGAAGACACACATTTCCCAAGTTGAAGGCCTGTGGGAAAGGCCTGTGACAGATGCCACCCCAGGAGCACTTCTGGAGGTATCTGAGATGGACAATATCCAGCTCGGTGAGCAAAGGAAAGACAGATGCAGGGATAACTGGTCCATAAATGGAAGGAGCCTCTGGGTGTGACAAGAGACAAGTGCTCTACTTTGTGGAGGGTCACTAAAACCCAACTAAAAGCAAGTTCAGCTTCAGAGCCTTTCCACTTTTACCTGCCCCTGATAGACAGCTCTACCTTTGCTAGCTCTACCCTTGAGAATCAGTTCCTGGAAGGCTGTGCTTTGGAAGCTGTGCAGAGCAGTGATATTTTTGTTTCTTGGCTTGGGTGGTGACCACACAGATGTACTTACTTCTTCTCAATTTATTGAGCTGTATTCTCAATGTGTGTATGTTACACTTCAACAAAATCACATTAAAATAATATGCACTCAAATGCATAATTAAATTTAAAGATGCCCAGGAAAATTCTTAAAAATAAGAGTCATGGGTAGAAGTTAGCTCCACCAGATGTTATATTATAAAACTAGTAGTATGGTATTAGACCATGAACATACATAGGAAGTTCAGATTTAGGGCCAAAAAGATAGATGATGAATACACACACACAAACACACACATGTATACATATACATATATATGTGTGTGTGTATATATATATTTGAAGCTATTATATGATAAGCATATCCTCAAATTTATGAAGAAAAAATCACTTATTCAATAAATAATATTTGCCACAACCAGATAGCTGTTTTGCATTTAGTAATTCACCGTAGTATTTTAAAAAAAAAACTCAATTTATATGAGGATGAGTTCCTAGAGGATTAAAACATTAAAAATTATTTCTTGAGAAATTCTAGGAATATTCTTTTATAATTTCAAAAAGGGGACCAGTTTTATAATGATAACACAACAACCAAAAACTATAAAAGGAAATATCTTAAAATGTGTTTACGTAAAAACTAACATTTTCTATCTGACTGAAATCTAACAAAGTCAAAAGTCAAACACACATTAGAAGAAATTTTGTGTACCATAGCACAAAAATGGATTAATTTTCTAGTATAGTATGAGAACTACAAATCAATAGTAAAATGATGTCATCCAATGTAATATTAGGTAAATTGTATAACCAGACAGTTTCCAGAAAATGAAATACTGTGCCTCTAAATATAATAAAACATAATTGAACCAGACATGGTAGGGCATACCTGTAATCACAGCCACTGGAAGGCTGAGATAGGAGGATCACAAGTCAAAGGCCAGCCTCAGCAACTTAGTGAGACCCTGTCTTAAAATAAAAATTAAAAAAGGGAGGAACTGTGATTGTAGCTCAGTGGTAGAATGCCCTTGGGTTCAATAATGAGTATCAAATAATAATAATAATAATAAAGATTACTAATAGAAACTCAAACTACTTCATGATACTTTTCTTAACCTACTAGATAGGTAGGGAGCAATGCTTTCAATAACATTGTGTTGGTGAGTCTGTGAGGATGTTTTGGGAAAATATAAGTAGTTTCTTAGTGGGCGATTTAAACAGGACACTTCTATTAAATATCCACATGAAAATATCAAATAAGCAATTAGATATGAAACAGATACCTTAGTAGTAATGAAGCTGTGCTGACATCCTTGACATACAGATGGCCCTATAGTGACGAGATTGAATAAGCACGATAGGAAAATAATAGAGAAGGCAAATAAAGAAAGAAATAATAAAATATGCTATTCTAGAACCAAAATTAAATTCACATGTGCCCCAGGAGTACCACCTCAGGTCTCAGCAACTTTAAAGAGTCCCTTTCTAGTTCTCCCAGTCATTACCCTCCCACTGGGCAAGGAGTCTTTTAAGTCCAATGTACAAGCTCTGAGCTATTGTTATCCTCACCCAACTGTCCAGGACCCAAGAAATCCCTGCCCAAATGACCTTGATTATCTTTTCTTTTTCCTTGTCCCCCGCCCAACCCTGGGATTGAACCCAGGGCCTTGTATGTGCATGCTAGGCAAGTGCTCTACCAACTAGCTACACTCCCACCCACAAAGTTCCTGTGATTGCCTCTGTGTCCATTCTCCAGAGACCTTATTCAGTCAACACTGTTCTCATCTCTAAGTCTCCAGAGACAATGAAGGAGTGGTTTGAGAGGTCAGTGTAGGAACAGAACTTGGATGGTAAGAGCTTGGTTGTCTACACTTAGGCACATCTGAGGTCTCTCACAGTGCAGAATGGGGCCAGAAGTAGGAAGAGAACAAGAGGTGGGCCACAGGGGTCTGGGGACTCCATTCTTTCACTCGATGTTCTGCAAATGTTAAGGGCAGGGCTGCTTCCCAGGAGAAGAGAAGTTGCTAGTCATTGTCTTCATAGAGGCCTTGCTAGAGGAAGAAAGGGAAAGAGCAAAGGTAACCAAATACCTCTCTTTCCACCATATGGGTGATGGTGTTGTTTGGGTTCAGAACCTTTTATGTTCCAAGCGGTAAGCTAGACTGGGAATATCATCAGAAATGAAACAGGGTACTTGTCCCTAAGGAGTCCCAGTTTCTTTCCTGCTGAAAACTTTCTAGTGGCTCCCAATGTTCTCAGGATGCAATCCAAACTCTTCCTTATCCATATAAAGTCTTCATCAATACATCCTCTGCCTAGTTTTGTAGCTAATCCAATTCCTCTCCCTGCTCCCTACTCTGCTTCAGCCACATTGGGCTTTCCCTCTAAACAATCTATTTCCATTCCAAATAGTGTTTTCTTCATTTCTAGGTATGAAAAACATCCTCTCACACACACCCCTATGTCTCACTTCCTTATCTCCAATTTCCAAGTCTCAGCTTAAACATCACCCTTTCCAGGAAGCATTTATGACTCCAATTCTGACCCCTTGTACTCCCATGGCACCCTATACTAATGCCAACATTCACTCTAGTTAAACAGTGTTCAAGTTTTCTATTTTCCTGCTTCTAAGTTGAATTAGATTGTTGAGTATGTGAACTATATCCTATTGGTCTTCTAGACTTTGTTTCATAATACAAAGCCCAGTAGACCTTAGATACCCAATACAAATTACACGTTCAGTTTGGGTTTTAGGTGTTAGTTGAAGAGTTCTCTTTCAGGGAAGAAATCAGAAGGAGTTGAACCCTCCAGCCACTAGAGGGCAGAAGCGAGTCAGCCAGCTGGTGACAGGCTGAAGTCTTGGAGAATTATGGTGTCATAGAGGCTTAGAATCTCAGTGTCTTAGCAGTAGGAGGCAAGGGAACTATTTGCTTCATTTGGCATCTGATTAGCCATGGACTCACTAGGCTGCTGAGGAGGATCCATCATCTATCTGCCAGAACCAATCAAGGAAAGATCATTTCTGGGAGAAGTTGAGTATGGAAATTGTGAATTGAGAAGACTGAAGAGCAGTGACCAGACCAGGTGACTCAGAGAAGTCTTGTCTTGGGGCACGCTTTCCATGGCCTGTCCCTTCACTCATTACTTACTTACTGAGACCTACCTAGCCAGGCAGTGTGTTAGCCATGAGAACGGTAGAAAGCAAGTTACAGTGAGTTTGCCTGTGCTTGCGAAACAGACTGGAGGAGAAATTGTACAATTATGAAATAATGACTATTATAAAATGTCAATATTTGAACGTTTAGTATTTAGTGAAAATGTAGGGATGGAAACTGGAGATGATGGGAAGGGCACATTCAATGATCCAGAAATAGGTGAGCAGAATTTAGTAGCAATTTGCTCTGAGCCAGCTCAAAAAACATGAAAGACCAATGGCTAGAGGTGAGGCTGGGTTGGCAGGCAGAGGGGAACTCTGTCAGAGCCCTAAAGGACTGGATTTGGCTTTCTATTGATTCTCACTGAAACAAGCTGGAAGACCTTCTAAGATGGGCCTAGCCCTGTGCCTGGCAAGGCTGCTCAGGGACCTGCTGTTACCCCTCCTGTGCTGCAGTGGACAAGCAGTTTCCTAAGCTACTCTCCATCTTTGTCATGGCACAAGCTCCATATTTGGGACTTGGTCCCAGGATCCCAGGGGAGCATGCCCAGAAGGGTGACTATGGGAGCACAAAGAGCTTTTGTAGACAGAAGTTCTGGGGGATCCAATGCCACTGTACCCTTTGGTATGAGAATTGCTGTTGTAGAAACAGCCCAGCCAAGACCCAGAAGGATGGACCCTAACAAGTGACAATCAGGCTCTGAACTGCCCATTCAGGACACTGACCTTCAGGCTAGAGAAATATAAACCACAGACCTATGGAAGAGAGAAAGAAATAGCATGAAAGACAGGATAGTGATGAAGAAAAGGAGGCAGAGAAAAGAAATAGCAAAGGAGGTGACAACAGAGGGAAAAAAGCAACAGAAAGTTAGAAACTGAAGGGTTTTTAACTCTCTTCTCTCAGAGCCCAGTCTCAGGTCTGGCCACTAAAGGAATGGATTCAAATAACAAAGTGACAGATACAGAGTTCCCTGCACAGGTCCACACCCCCAAACTCACTCCTTATGGCTGCAAGAGCCTCCAAGTAGCACACGTGAAAACACACACACACACACACTTACTGTCAAACTGATTTGACACTGTCAAGGTCATAAATAGCAAAGGACTCCTGGCCCTTGCCTGACTCTCCTTTTCCCTATTTTTATGCTGATGTGTGTTTTCTCTGTATCTCACCACTGTTCCACCTCTCTCTCTCTCCTGTTCCCTCCCAGGCAAGTCAGGTCATTGCAAGGCAGATCTGCTATGTCAGCCTTTGTAAGGCAGCTCTTACTCTGGAGGGAGGGACTGGGGACTTGTCCCCACCCCCAGCCCTTGGAGTCCTGCTCCACATCTTCCTCTTAAAAGTGAAGCAAAAACCTCTTCCTGAGGGACAGAATGAATCCTGGAAGGCATGGAGTCATGAGTGAATTAAAGCCAACACCCTACCCCAAGAAGTCACTTTCCCCTTTAGGGTGGAAACTTCCCCTGGCCCAGTTCGGGCTGCAGCCACACAGCCAAGGGCTTGGAAAAGTGTAAGGGTTTAGACCCAGTGGCAGAAGTCTTGCAAGGTGACACCGCCTTTCCTAATTTCTTCCCCTCTGGAGACTCTAGGACATTCAAAGCACTGCAGGCCCTAAGGGAATTACCCCAGCCTGCCCCGGAAGATAGCATCAAGGAGCACAGCTCAGCCTTGACACAGGCCAGTGGATGCTCTCCCACAGAGAAAGCCTAAGATGAGGCTCCAACAGTTCAGAAAGTGGAGCAGTAGGGACTGGGCTGGGGCTGGGCCACAGCTTGTCAGTTGGAGAGTTACCGTCTGCAGGGGTGGAAGCGTCAGCCACACCTGACTCAATGAGACCCAGTTTGTCCAGCATGAACTGGATTTAAATGAATCCCCAGATGAACAAGTGTTGAATCTAAGTGCCTAACACCCACCCATCCGGGACAACCAGACCTGGGTTCTGCTGTAAAGTCACAGGGTTCTGACAGCAAGGTGGATCATCCAGCAGGTATCCTTCAATAACCACCTAACTCAGGAATCCTCCACACTTTCACAGGAGGGTTCCACTGTCTTCTGTCTCACGGGGATGAATCTCAGGAAGTCTTTGATGTGAACTGGGATTAGTTTCTGTCCCCAGGAGTCTCTCTGTCTGCATGACACAAAAGAGAACAGAAGACAAGAGAAGATGGCTCCCTAAGCATGAGAGTGTTTGGAGAAGGACTGGCAGGAAGTCAGGACATAGGACAGGGATGACAAGAGGATGTATAGGGTCCACTGGCAGGAGACTGAGACCGGACAGAAATAAGCACCTTAGAAGAGTGATTCACACAGGCTCCAGTGAAAAGGAAACAATAATCTCAATCTGATCCAGTTAAACAGTCTTTACCACAAGCCTCTAGTTCTTCTTTGTACCTATGGACACACATGCACACATGCACATGCACGCCCACATGCACACACATACATATACACAAGCATGCCTGCTTATTGGAAAGCCCACAGTAGTGACTAGTTGAGTTTCAAAAATTCGTTTGGGCTGAGGCTTTTTTCAAAAGTCCCATGGGTGCCAGAGGTGGGAGAGTGGTTGAAACATCACCTCTGTAGTTATCACTCCAACTCCCACACCATCCTCCTCCACTTGGGTGACAGGACTCTGACAGACCTAGCACTTCCCCTACATGGGTGTGTGGCCTTGCAAGCTGTGCCCCCCACAGGAGATACAAGCTCATTTTCTCTTCTTCAACATCGCTCCTCAGTCTCTGCACTGAGTCCTGACCACTCTGACCCTCTGCCCTCTCTGGGACCTTGACAATGGCTCTCATCCACGTGCCATAGGAGGAACAAGGCAGAACCCATATAGGAGCTGCCTCAGGAGCCACATATGGGGCCTAGACCTAAGTACCATGCTGGGAGAACTTGGGTATCACAAGTGGGAACAATGTAGGTCAAGAGAAACCAAGAGTCGTCGTGATTTTTCTTACTCTCAGAAGGCTCAGAAAATCACAAAAGGGCCACATGGTTGAGTTGAGGACACCTACAAGGTTCAGTGCCCCCTTAGAAAAGAAGAAAGAAACCCCCAGAAGGAGTGCTGCCCCAGCTCTGTGGCCCAAAAGCTGCATAACTGGGCCTGGAACTCTCTTCTTTCCATCTTATCTAGCTGTGCCACCCCAGCAGCAGCTGACCACTTCCCGCTGAGGTGCAGGAGTTGAGAAAAGGACATGATGGCCAGTGGCTCTGAGAATCCTATTGTATTCGGGTCCCTGGTGCCACATTTGAGACCAGAGCCATTTTATATTCTGGGGTGAGAGGGAACCAGTCTGGAATCCCCATATATAAGGAGCTGAAGTAGATCTCTGAACTTCAGCTGTCCTCATATTTAACATGCAGTAAAAATGCCCACTTCTTAAGCTGGTAGCTTAAGAGTGTGTGAAACACCTGAAACTTGACTCATAATCAGTCTGAGGGTTACATGGTTCCTCATCAGCTAAGAGATTTTAGGCAATTTTCTTACATATTCTAGTCTTTTGATTCCTTATCTGGAAAATGGCCAGCAACCAGTCAAGAACAAACACACTGGCCCATGTGAAGGCACAGGGTTGTGGTGACGGCTGTTTGCTCTGAGGGGTCCAGCCCTGCTTTGCCTAGGGTGTGAGCCATCATCCTGAAGTGGGATGTATTGGGGAATCAAGGAAGGAGGAAGCAAAAGCAGACCCCAACTTTCTTTTTAATGAAAATTTTCTTTTGTTTCTTCTAGTACCTCCAAATCCAAGGAAGATGTGTGACCCACCAAAATGCTGCCCACCAAAATCCCCATGCTGCCCATCAAAACCCCCATGCTGCCCACCGAAACCCGCATGTTGCCCGTCAAAACCCCCATGCTGCCCACAGAAACCTCCGTGCTGCCCGCCAAAGCCGTGTTGCCCATCAAAACCCCCATGCTGTCCACAGAAGCCTCCATGCTGCCCACAACCCCCACCATGCTATATTCAATCAAAGTGCTGCTGCGTGGAGGCCAAGCCTGAGAGCACTTACCTTAATGAGCAGCCTCTGCCTACACCGTCTCCAACCCCAGAGAAGAATTCTCAACCTCAAGAGCAGCCCCAGAGTCCACAAAGTGGATCCAAGCCAGGCTTCTGGGGACAGAAGAAGGCAAGCAAGTAGATTGTTCCTGGCACCACGACCATCGCCTAGTAGGCTGGGGCTAGAACTGTTTAGAAAAGCTCTTTTTTCTAGCCGACCATCAATTCCATTCTTTATTTCCCTTCTTCGCCCCCTACCCTGTGGAGGCCCCTAACCGGAAATGGAAGATTGAAAAGGCCAGAATCATCTTTCCTAGTGATCCTAACATTTAGATAGCACAGAAATAAAAGAGCAAAGCAAAGAGCACTGCCTCCTTTTGTTCTCTTTATTACTGTGAAGCCACATCACCAATCCAAGAATGTGTTCTGGGCATATCCTGAAGGACCAAGGAGATAGAAAACTAAAGTCCTGAACCAAGACCTCTGCTGTGCCAGAGCTAGGGTGAATGACTTGTTGTGGTTTTCAAATGAAAGTCTTGCTTTTTAAGAACCTCCTAAGTCTCAAGTAAAGGGGGGTCATTGGTCACCCAAGAATCCTAAGGCCCTTGAGTCTTTGGGTAGTCTTTGTTTCCAGAACAAGCAACAATACTTAAATGCCCTGTGATGATCACACACTGCTGCATTTTAGACACAGGTAGTGTTCCAAGGACTCGGCAAAGCCAGGTTTACCAGCGGCAGGCAGCAAAGCTCGTGACTCCTGTGCTGGCTTTGGGTCAGAGAGTAGCAACCCTACACTAAGTCATTCAACCTCTCAGAGGCTCTGTTTCCTCCTTGAAGAATGAAGATCATAGTACATATTTCTGAGAGTTTTATGAGAAGAGGAACAATTCAAGTAGAGTTCAAGTAATGAATATTCAATATGTAGTTCTTAAACTTCTCCCTGCCTCTAGACACCTATTTCCCTCCAAAGAAGCCACTGGGCTCTATCTGTCCCCAAACATACCGCAGGTAATCTAGGTAAGACAGTAGGAAAAGAGAGATCAGCCTCATTCAACATATTTCCATTTTTACTTCTTTGTTCATGTATAATTGACATGTCACCCCCCCAAATTTTTCTAACACCTGTTCATATTTCCTCCCTTATGTCTTTGCTACCCACCACTCACCAGAAAACAACTGATCTAATTTTTGTCCTTATAAATCAGTTTTCATTTTCAAGAGTTTTATGTAACTGGAATAATACAATATACATTTTTTATATTGAAAAATTATTCAAAGATCTCCCCAAAGATCTCTTCTCCTAAACATCACATATATGAAGTACTCAAACTGTCAATTCTATTTTGATGGCATCTAGGACCTACAGAAGTGAATTTCAATTCCTTGGAATTTCAAAAAAGAAGTCCCCTAATAACAGCACACCAGTGGGAGCCAGGTATGGTGGTACACACCTGAAATCCCAGGTACTCAGGAGGCTGAGGCAGATGGTTGGAAGTTCAAGGCCTGTCTCAGCAACTTAGCAAGACCCTGTCTCAGAATATATTTTAAAGGGAGATCTGGGGATATAACTCAGAGTGCCCCTGGGTTCAATTCCCAATCTCTTTCTCACACACACACACAGCTCCAGTAACACAGAAAATATTCCCCATTTTGTTCAGTTTGTGGCAAAATACTTAAAACTAGAAGAATTTGTAGCTGTATAAAGATTACATCAGAACTGGTTGATTTTTGCTTCTAGGAGATCAGTCATTTCTCCAAAAGTTTTGGTAAAATTTAAGGCTCCCAATTTCAAACTGTAAATGTGTACATGAAGTGGGGAAATGGGCCACTCTGATTCTATACCTGGTAGTAGTGACTCTGATTGGGTTCTAGTCCTGGAAGGGAAAAACCCCATCTCATGGATGTAAACTTCCAAGAGAATTGGAACAAGATGCTGGGATTTTCCCCAAGCATCTGGCAACGTGTGGGTGAGGTGGATCTGAGAATCAGGGTTCCATGGGAGAAATTTTTTTAAAATATTTTTTATAGTTGTTGATAGACCTTAATTTTATTTATATGTGGTGCTGAGAATCAAACCCAGTGCCTCACGTATGCTAGGCGAGCGCTCTACCACTGAGCCACAACCGCAGCCCCTCCATGGGAGGAATCTTTAGGGAAAGATTGCTCTGGTTTTGCAGCGCCGGGCTCCTAAAGGCTCCAAAGTTTCCCATTAGTGATCTCGGGGAAACCCACAGTTGCTACAGTGGTTAGCTGTTCTTTTTTACAACCCGCTGGGCAGCAGGGTGTCCTTGGTGCATAGAAGGCGACAGTAGGTCCCAGGATCCGCCAGAGCTGTGACCTGCAGGATCCCCATGGCACCACACTCCAAACCTTACCCAGGGAAGTGGGTGGTGTCTCACCACATCCAGGTCAAATAAGGGTGGGGGCACTTTGGCAGAGCACATAGGATTCGCACGCTCTGGAAGGGCAGCAGAGAAAAGTCCTTCTGGCTCTCCTCTATTGGGCTTAATTACCAAAGAGCCCCGCCATTCGTGGGAGCAGAGGCTGCAGAGCTGCAGGACCACTGCAGCCCCTGGCCAGCTTGGAAGACTCCAACCTTACCCCCAGGGCCCCAGGACCGGGTCCCAGGGCCCATTCTCTGCTACATCAGGCAGCCTTCTGGTCTAGGCTCTCCTGCCAGAACCACCCTGCCGTGGGGTGCTCTCACTGGGAGGCAGTGAGTCCCTCCTCCACTCCTCATAGTCCATGCCAAGTTGGCCTGACTTCTTTCACTCAGCAAGATTATGTTGAGATTCAAACAAGTCATTGCAAGTATCAAATTGTTCATTTGTTTTTATTGGTGAGTACTAAATACCCTCATTTTATAATTATGCCACATTTTATTTAGATATTAATTCAGTGATGGACATTTGATTCATTTTCAACATTTGGTTATTACAAATAAATCTTCTACGAACATTCATGGCCAAATGTTTGGGGCATATGCTTTCATTTCTCTTGAATAAAAATTTAAGAGTAAATGATTGTAAGAGTAAAATTACTTATGAAGGTGTATGTTTTACTTTTGAAGAAACCAAGCCAGGAATGGTGGCACACACCTGTAATCCCAGTGGCTTAGGAGGCTGAGGCAGGAGGCTCACAAGTTCAAGGCCAGCCTCAGCAACTTAGTGAGGCCCTAAGCAATTTAGTGAGACCCTGCCTCAAAACAAAAAGTAAAAGTAGGCTGGGGATGTGGCTCAGTGGTTCAGTTGTTAAGCACCCTTGGGTTCAATTCCTGGCACAAAAAGCAAAGAAAGGGAAAAAAGAAAAGAAAAAAAAGCCCATTAATTTTCCAACATGGTGAGAGAGTCTAAAGGGTTGCACATCCTCACCAGTGTGTGTACTTAGTACTTCTAGTTGCAGCCATTCTAACAAATAGATAATGGTATTTAATTGTACCTTTAATTTGCATTTCCTTAGTGGCAAATGCCTTGAATCATCTTTATATTTGCTTATTCACTTCCATCTTTGATGAACTATCTGTTCAAATATTTCTTCCATTTTTTACTAAGTTGTTTGGTTTCTTATTGCTGAATTTTGAGGATCCTTTGTCAGTAAGTGATTTATACATATTTTCCCCAGACTGTGGCTTATCTTTTCATTTACTTAACATTTTTTTCCATACAGCAGGAACTCTTAATTTTGATAAAGTCCAATTAATCATTTTGTTTTATGAATCTTACTTTTTGTGTCACATCTAAGAAATCTTTGCCTAATACTACAACACAAAGATTTTCTCCTATATTTTTTTGTGAAAGTTAATTTTCTAGATGGTCAAAAGTATAGACAAAAGGTTTGTTGTGTATTTGTTTTGGGGGAGTGAAGCATATGGACATTCTGGCATTGTTAAAGACTATCCTTTTTCTACTCAGCTGCTTTTGCATCTTTGCCAAAAATAACTGGTTAGATTTGTCTTGGTTTATCTCTGCTACAGTGATCCATGTCTATGCAGACACTGAGTTCTTTACTGTAACTTGACAGTAAATCTTAAAGTCAGGTAGTGTAGATCATTAATTCTATTATTTTTCAAAGTTACTTTAGCTATTCTAGGTTCTTTGAACCTCTATGTGAATTTTTAGAATAAAGTTTTCAATCTCTACAAAAAAATAAATAAATAAAAACCTGCTTGGATTTTAACTGGGATCAAATTAAATCTATGGATTCAATTTTTCTGGGGTAGAGGGAATGAATATCTTTACAATATTTAATCTTTTGATTCATGAACATGAAATATTACTTTTTAAATTTTATAGTTTTTGGTGAATATTTGCACACATTTTGTCATAGTTTCTGTAAGTATTTAATATAGCTTGATCACAAGACATATGACACTTTAAAACTGTTTCCAATAATTCAGTTACTATATAGAACACATTAACCTTGGATATTGCTTATTAGTTTTTTATAGTTCCATGTAAATGCCATAGAATTTTCTACTTGAGATTTAAGCATAGAGTTTTACTTCTGTTTTACTTTTTACTTCTTATTTCTCTCCTACCATTTGAGGATGTTCCTTATCTTTCTATTTTGCTGAGAATTTTTAACAGAAATGGATGTTGGATTTTGTAAAACACTTTTACTTCCATCTATTAAGATGACCACGTTTATCTTTTATCTATTAATATGGTGAATCACATTGATTAACTTTTGAATATTAAAACCAACTTGCATTCCTCAGAGTGAACCCCATTTGATCAGGTTGTATTAGCCTTGATTCCATTCTTAGATTTGACTTGATTGCTGAAAGTTTACAAAGAAATTCTGTTTCCATGCTGAGAGTCATTGGCCTTTTCTATGATAGTTTTCTTTTCTTGTAATATCATCCTCTTGGTATCAAAGTAATGTTATTCTCATCAATTAGAAGTAGTATCTTATCTCCAGTTTCCTTGGAGCAGTTTGTGGAGAATTGGTATGATTTTTCCTTTAAGTTAATCTTGATCTGTGGGTTAATTAGAAGATTTTATTTATTTTCCAAATGTCAAGAGATTTTCAAGAGATCTTTCCATTACTGATTTCTAATTTTATTCCCCTGTGGTCACATCTTTTGTAAGACCTAAATCTTCTTAAGTGAATCGAGACTTGTTTTATGTCTCAGGTTAGACTGTACCTTGGTGGATGCTCCACTGTGCACTTGAGATTGCCTGCCACGGTTGTTGGGTGGCGTGTTCTACAAATGTCATTAGGCCAATTTGTCTGACAGTCTAACTCAAGTCTTCACTATCTGTAGGTGTTTTCTGGTCACTTGTTTTATCAAGTATTAAGTGAGTAGCACTGAGATCTCTAAACATAATTGTAAATTCTACTTGCAAATCTAACAGTTTTTTTACTTCATATATTTTGAAGTTCTCTTATTAGACACCAAAATATTTAAGATTACCTCCCCTTCATGAATTGCCTCTTTATCATTACAAAATAGACTTCTTCATCTCTGGTGATATTCTTAGATCTAAAATCAACTTCAAAGCAAATATAGCCACTTTAGCTTCCTTTTGATTAGTAGTAGCAAGACATTTCTTTTTCCTCTTTCACTTTTACCTATTTGTGTCTTTATCTTTCAAATGGGTCTCCATTAAGCAATGTGCAGTTGGATCCTTTCTATTCAATCTGACACTTCTGCTTCCTACCTAGAGTATTTAAATCAACACGTTTAATGTGATTGTCCACAGGATTGTGTTTAAATCTGTCACCTTGGTATTTGATTTAGAAGTCTCACCTATTTTCTGTTGTCATTTGTCTTTTCTCCTCTTCTGAATTGAATCTTTTATGGAAGGAACCCCATTTCATTTCCTTTGTTGACTTATTTCCTCTAATTCTTTTTTTTTTTTTTTTTGGTACCAAGGATTGAACTCAGGGGCACCCAACCACTGAGCCACATCCCCAGCCCCATTTTTTGTGTTTTATGTAGAGACAGGGTCTCACTGAGTTGCTTAGTGCCTCACCTTTGCTGAGGCTGGCTTTGAACTCGTGATTCTCCTGTCTCAGCCTCCCAAAGTGCTGGGATGACAAGCGTGAGCCACCGCACCCGGCTTTCTCTAATTCTTTGTTGTGCTATTTTGGTGGTTATTTTAGGATGCATGATATAGGTCCTGAACTTGGCAAAGTCTCCTTTCATGTTATACCACTTCACTTATGGTATAAGAACTTATAAACAATGTTCTTTCATTTTTCACCTTCTGACCTTTGTTCTATTATAGTACATTTTTTCCACAGGTTAAAAACCCTCATAAAACAATGTTCTCAATTTTGCTTTAAATAATCATTTATTCTTCAAATAGGTTTAAATAGAAAAAAAGTCTTTGCTTTTATCTAGGTCATTATCATTTATAGTGCTTTTCTTCTTTGTGTGGATCTATGATTTCATTTAATATAATTTTCCTTTGTCCTAAAAGACTTCCTTTAATATTTCATATAGCTAAGAGTCACCTAGTGTTAAATTACTTCACCTTTTAAATGTCTGGAAAAAAATCTTTATTTTTACCTTCATTTTAAAAGTATATTTTTCTGGACGCCAAATAGTGCTACCTGTGGCTTTCTTTGTTGTTTATTTGCTTGTTTTCTTTCATGTAACCCCACTGTTTTCTGGCTTACATTGTTCCTAGTGAGAAACTTGCTCAAGTTTTTGTTCTTGCTTCTTTTCCTCTGTAACATGGCATTCTTTGTGTTATGTGTATATTTTCTATGGCTGTTTTAATGATTTTATCAGTTGTTTGAAGCAATTTTATCATCACCTGTCTTGGTATAATTTTGTCCATGTTTCTTATGCTTGGATTTATTAATATTCTTGAATCTGTGGAGTTAGAAAGCCCCTTTTTTGAAAAATTTTAGTAGTTTCCTATCTACCGCATCTTTCAGGGACTTCAATTATTCTTATTTCAGACTATTTGAAATTTTCCCACACTCACTGACATTTTATTCCTCTTTCTGTCTTTTGTTTACCCACCCCATGATTATTTCTATTTCTGTGTCCTCAAGTTCATTACTGTTTTCCTCTATAGTGCTGAATATACTATTAATCCCATTCAATGTATTTTTTCAGACATGGCAATTTTCAAATTCACAAATTTGAAACATTTTATTTTTTTCACATATATTTTCCCACATCTCTTCAGAACATATCCAATGCTCTAGCTTATTGAGGATACTGAATGAATTTATAATAATCATTGTAACATCTTGTCTACAATTCTATGCCTTTTCTGGGTTGTTTTGATTCTTCTCTCATTATTGTGATATTTTACTACTGCCTTGTGTGCCTGAAATTTTTTATTGGAAGTTGAAGATTGGAATTTTATCTTTCTGAGTGTTGAATATTTCTGCATGTCTATAAATATACTTGGGCTCCAAAATGGGAAATAGTAAGTTACTTGGCAACAGTTTGATTCCTCCAGGTCTTCTATTAGTTGGACCAGAAAAGCATTTAATCTGGAGCTAATTTTTACTCACTACTGAGGCATAACCTTATTGAGTACTCTACCTGATTTCTTGTGAATTACACAGTTTTTCACTCTAGCTGGTGGGAGCTGGAAGCATTCCTGACCCTGTGGGCTTCGGGGATTTTCCCTCCTAATGCTTTCAGGGTTTTTTTTTTCCTTGAATGTGGCTACCTGTATCTAGCTGAATACTCAAGGGGAACCATCTGCAGATCTACAGAGTTTTCTCTGTGCAGTTTTATCCTCTCTGGTATTTGGCAAATTCAAGCTGTCTTGACCTCCCAGCCTCCCAGCCTCTCATTTTGTCTCCTCAATTTAGGGAGACAGCCAGATTCTGTTTGAATTTGACCCCACTGCACAGAGTGAGCAGTAAGCCAAAGCAATCCTAAGGGCTCACATCCTGAAGTACAGGATCACTATACTTCATTCCTGAGGAGTCTAGTATCCTGTCTCATGCACTTTGTACCTTGATAACCATTATCTCATGTATTTTGTCTTTTAATACATTTTCGGTAGAAGGGTAAATCTGGTTCCTCTTTCTTTATCTTATTTAGAAATAATAGTTCATTTGTTTTACCAATTGTTCGTTTGAGCATCAGATCACTGTCAGATTCTTTGTGATACCCTTTAGATATCAAAGAAATACATCGAGTCTATCCTGTGGTGCTTACAGTATAAAGAGCAAGAATTAGTAAATGTACAATAAGTGTTAGCTTTGTGGTGGTAAGAAGCATTTTTTTCTAACTCCAACAACTAGTCCTGTTGGCAATACATCCTTTCCCCAGGAGACTCTCTGTGGTTCGTCCCTGAGAACAACCTCAGACAGGTGCACCTTACTGAGGCCACAGTGGATGTCAGTCTGGTCATAGTCTAATTGCCAATACTGAGATGGCTACATATAAGTTAGGAAGGTGTCTTTATTTGAGGGGGGGGGTTACTGGGGATTGAACTCAGGGTACTTGACCACTGAGCCACATCCCCAGCCCTATTTTGTGTTTTATGTAGAGACAGGGTCTCACTGAGTTGCTTAGCACCTCGCCGTTGCTGAGGCTGGATTTGCACTGGCAATTCTCCTGTCTCAGCCTCCCAAAGTACTAGGATTACAGGTGTATGCCACCATGCCTGGCAAGGAAGGTGTCTTTAGATGTCCAGAATGGCCAATTTACACCCAACACTGGACCAATTTTCTTTGCTTGGTTAAGTACTGGATGAAGTTTGAGTGGCATTTAAGACAAAAATATAAACTGTATTTGTAAACACTGATATCATGCTTCACACAACAGAGATACTTGTGTTGTATGAAGCCAAGAACACTACAGCTTGATGAAATGTTCCACCTCCTCCTGGTAGAATCACAGTACAGTCCCTTGGCCACAGCTCTCCTCACGTTCCACCTCGCCTGCCTCCTGGAGGTGGGCACAGCACAGACTTCTCAGAAGAGTCTGCATTGGTCATCCAGAGCCTGTAGAGATGCCAGGGTTGCCTTTCATCCCCACATGCATATTTCCCATTTTTCTTTGGATCACACAAGTTAGATCACTCTGCTGCTTGGAGCTACTTAGAGGCAGGGTTAGGAGATGGTTTGAATTCCTAATGCTGCCAGGCTGTGAGAGGAGGGTGAAGGAGATCAACTCCAAGTACAGAAAAACCACCAACCAAGTGCCAGGATAGAAAGAGGAAGAAAAATAAGTCCTATCTTCATTCTTGAATCTTGGGGATGATAATGAAGAGAAAGGGATGTTTACTAAATCACATGATCACCACTACTAAAAAAAATACCCTTGGTGCATGTATGAAAACACAATTGGTGTAACTTTATCTGGTTTGCAACCAGAGAAATGGAAAAACTGAGCTCTATATATGTGCTATGACTTGAGATGCAATTAAATAAACTAAAAAAAAATGGATAGACTGTCAGGGGATGAACTTTGGAATAAGACAGTCTCATTTTGCCTTCACACAGATCTTCCTCAGGAATAATTCCTGTCTAATCAGCAGCACATGCTACTCAGGGAAGGACCTAGGACAGGTCCTCACAACAAAGGATCAAGTTTCTAAGCAGGCTTTGGGAATTCCTTACAGAGCCCTAAATGCTTATGCTTTCCACCAAGCAGTCTTAAAGAAATCTCCACCAAGCAGTCTTAAAGAAATGTCAAGGGTAAAAGGGGAATGGGGAGGAGATCCTACATTGCCTGAGGTTTATATTAGGCAACATTTACCAGTTGAGGACATTGTTTTCTGGCACCAGAAGTTAAGATTATTAGAATACACAACACACACACACACACACACACACACACACACACACACACGACAAATGTAATGTCTAACAAGCACATAAAAATATACTCACTGGAAAAAAAAAAGTAGAAAGTCACTAAAGAAAGAAAGACCAAGACCTTAGAAGATGGAAAAGTCTCCCATGCTTCTGGATAGGCAGAATCAATATTGTCAAAATGGCCATACTACCCAAAGTGCTATATAGATTCAATGTGATTCCAATTAAAATCCCAATGTCATTCCTTATAGAAATAGAAAAGGCAGCCACTTCAATGTTTATAACAGCTCAATTCATAATAGCTAAACTGTGGAACCAACCTAGATGCCCTTCGATAGATGAATGGATAAAGAAACTGTGGAATATATACACAATGGAATATTACTCAGCAATAAGACAGAATAAAATTATGGCATTTGCAGGTAAATGGATGGAGTTGGAGAATATCATGCTAAGTGAAGAAAACCAAATGTCAAATGTACTCATTCATAAGTGGATGCTGATCCATAATGTAGGGAAGGACACGGGAACAATAGGGGAATTCTGTTCACAGGGATGTAAGGGGGAGCGGGCATGGAAACAGCAAAGGTGGTGGAGCATTATGGCCATCATAGCCCTAGCTTTATGTATGACTACTGCATGTATGTTGTGATTCTATATCATTTACAGCCAGAGAAATGAAATATCATCCTCCATCTGTGTACAATGAATCAAATTGCTCTCTGATATCATGTAAACCTAAATAGGACAAATACATAAATAAAAGATGGGAAAAAAATAGAAAAGGCAATCATGAAATTCATTTGGAAGAATAAGAGACCCAGAATAGCCAAAGCAATCCTTATCAAGAAGAGTGAAGCAGGAGGCATCACAATACCAGACTTTAACCTATACTACAAAGCTGTACTACAAAAATGGCATGGTATTGGCACCAAAGTAGACATGTAGACCAACAGTACAGAATAGAAGACACAGAGACAACCCCACTTAAATACAGTTATCTTATACTATGCAAAGGAGCCAAACATGTACACTGGAGAAAAGATTGCCTCTTCAACAAATAGTGCTGGGAAAACTGGAAATCCATATGCAGCAAAATGAAACTAAACCCCTATCTCTCACCATGCACAAAATTCAACTCAAAGTGGATCAAGGACCTGGGAATCAGACCAGAGACCCAATGCCTAATAGAAGAAAAAATAGGACCAAATCTTCATCATGTCAGATTATGACCTTACTTCCTTAACAAGACTCCTATAGCACAAGAAGTAAAATCAAGAATCAATAAATGGGATGGATTCAAACTAAAAAGCTTCTTCTCTGCAAAAGAAACAATCAATGAAGTGAACAGAGAGCCTACATTCTGGGAACAAACTTTTGCCACACACATATCAGATAGAGCACTAATCTCCGTGTATAAAGAACTCAAAAAACTTAACACCAAAAAAACAAACAACCCAATCGATAAATGAGCTAAGGAGCTGAACAGAAACTTCTCAGAAGAAGATATACAATCGATCGACAGACATATAAAAAATGTTCAACATCTCTAGCAATTAGAGAAATGTAAATCAAAACTACCCTAAGATTTCATCTCACGCCAGTCAGAATGGCAATTATCAAGAATACAAACAACAATAAGTGTTGGTGAGGTTATGGGGAAAAAGGTACGCTCATACATTGCTGATGGGACTGCAAATTGATACAACCAATCTGGAAAGCAGTATGGAGATGCCTTAAAAAATGTGGAATGGAACTGCCATTTGACCCAGCTATCCCACTCCTTGGTCTATATCCAAAGAACTTAAAACCAGCATACTACAGTGATGCAGCCACTTCAAAGTTTATAGCAGTTCAATTCACAATAGCTAAACTGTGGAATCAACCTAGATGCCCTTCGATAGATGAATGGATAAAGAAATTGTGGTATATATACACAATGGAATATTACTCAGCAATAAAAGAGAATAAAATTGTTGCATTTGCAGGTCAATGGGTGGAGTTGAAGAATATCATGCTAAAAGTGAAGTAAGCCAATCCCAAAAAAAACAAATGCCAAATGTTCTCTCTGATAAGTGGATGCTGATCCATAATGTGGGGGAGGACACAGGAAGAATGGAGGAACTTTGGTCACAGGGGTGGGAAGGGGGAGGGGGCAAGGGGACAGTAAAGATGGTGGAATGAGATAGATATTATAGTCCTAGCTCTATGTATGACTGCATGTATGTTGTGATTCTACATCACATACAACCAGAGAAATGAAAAAGAAAGAAAGAAAGAAAGAAAGAAAGAAAGAAAGAAAGAAAGAAAGAAAGAAAGAAAAGAGTAGAAAGATAGAGGAATCTCATAGAAATTGAAGGGAGGGAGATTTGCAGAATAGAGGGAAGGGACTGGGGGAGGAAGGAAGGATGGAGAAGGGGAAATACTGAGGAATGGTTATTGGCCAAATGATATTGTTATATTGTGTGCATGTATGAATATGTAACAACAAATCCCGTCATTATGTACAACCATAATGTACCAAAAAATGTGGGGGAAAAAAGAAGTTAAGATTATTTAGCAGAGAATACATTTGTACCTTTTTAACAGGAGTAGACTTATTTTTTCAGTGAGTAATCAAGAAGGTGACATACTGCACCTGCTGGAGAGGCTGCATATTAATTATGGTTCCAGGCATTGGGAAAACGGGGAGATTAATATAGTCAAGAGCCCCAGCCCCAAGAAGTTACATTCTGGTGAAACAAGGACACAGTAAATGACATACATTCAAATAGTAATGCATGTTATAATGAGATAAAGCATATCATGGAGTGGGGGTGGTCAGTTTTAGGTAGGGTAACTAGAGAAGCACTCTCAGAGGAGTTATATTTGGAGTAGAGATCTGAATAATGTGAAGAAATAAGTCATAAGATATTTGCAGAAAAGTTCTCCAGGATCAGAGTACAAATGAAAACGCTTCATCTTTGCTGTCCCCAAGCCCTCTTCACTTTTACTCTTGAATCCACTCCAATCTGGCTTGGTCCTCACCCTCTGCCTTAGGGTGCCTTTGCCAAGATCACCAATGGCCTCCATGTTGGTCTAATCCAATGGGCATTCTCAGTCCTCCTCCTCTCTTTTGAAATACTTAATTGGCAAATTCCAATTATATATGTCCAAAGATATGCAATGCAATCATTTCAGATATATATATGTATATATACACATTGTGTAACAATTACCACATTCAAATTAATCAACACATCTATCACCACCCATATCATACCTTAGATATCCACAACTTATTCATCTCAAAATGAAATTTTGTACTATGACCAACATCTCCTCATCTATCCCAACCCTAGCTCGAGTTACCACTATTCTATTCTATTTCTATAAATTTGGCTTTTATAGATGCTGCTTATCTTGACAGCATCTTCCCCAACTGTTCATCCTTCCTCTTCAACAATATCTCTACTTTTCTTCTAGGATACCCCATTATTCTTCTCTTCCTCTTAATTCACTGCCTGTTCTTTCTCACTTTTCCTTAGTTCTCCTGACTTGTTCCTTCACATCTCCCGATTTCTTAATATTGGAGTGATTCAGGGGATAGTCTTTGAGCCTCTTCCCTTTTCACCCTTGATGGTTTCATCCTAGCTCATGACTCAAAATACCATGTACTTGCTAATGACTTCCAAACATATATCTACAACATGAACCTCTTTCTGAATTCAGGATCATTATCTCTGTCTACCTGTTAACACTACTTGGATGTCTAATAGGCATGCTAAGCTTCACCTGTCCCAGAACTCATTGCTGAGCTTCCTCACAACACCAGCCCCTCCATGGTCTTTTCTGCATCTGTTAATTGGTGACTCCATCCTTATGGTTATTCAGGACAAAAACATTAGAGTCATTGTTTGCTCCCCACGTATACCTTGTCCCTAATCTGTTAAGAAATCGTATTGAATCTATTGTCAAAAATCATCTATACTCTGAACGCTTCTCCCTACCTCTATGGCTATCGTGCTCACTCTAAGCCATTACTACATGACCACAGTTGCCTCTAACAAGTTTGACTTGCTTCCACCCCTACCAGAAAGACCCTCTTAGAACTAAGTCAGATGATACCACTGCTCTGTGACTTCTCATTTCATTCACTGTAAAAACCAAAGTTGTTACAGGATTTCTCTGCACTGCTCACCTCCACCCACTCCTGTAATCTCAGCTCATTCACACATCCCCGGCAATATCAGCCTCCTTACCTGTTCCAGAACATTCTTGCCTCAGGGACATTGGCCCTGCTACCACCTCTTCTGCCATTTATCCTCTTGCTGATTGCCTTGTTCTCTTAAGGTGCTTGCTGTGAGGACTTCCATGACTACCCCCTTAAAAATAAATGACATCTCCTGGATGAAACTGGAGAACATCATGCTACGTGAAATAAGACTGACTCAGAAAGTCAACAATTGAATGTTTTCTCTCTATATGAAAACTAGAGTGAGAGAGAGAAAAGAAAAGGAATTTTAAAAAGGAGGGACAGGACTCATGAAAATAGAAGGGAAACTAATACAATAGAAAAGAGGGATAAAGAGGGAAGAAGGGGGAAGGGCCTGTGGAAGTCCTGGGGAACAAAATCTACCAAATTATGCTATGTCCATGTACAAACATACCACAGTGAATCTTGCTTATATATATAATTATAATGTGCTAATTAAATAACAATATTAATAATGATAGAAGAGAGATCTGCAGAGCAGAGCAAGCAGATCAAGGCGGGGAGGAGAGGAGGGAAGGGGAAGGTACTGGGTGATGAGATTGATCAAATTATGTTATATGCATGTCCAAATATGTCATAACGAATCCCACTATCATGTATAATTATAAATGCACCAATAAAAATTTTAAATAAAATTAATGACATCTTCTATTAGCACTTCATAAATCTCTTTCCTGCTGTATTTTTCTACATAGGATTTCTTAACATTTAACATGCTTTATATTTCAGGTGTGTGTGTATTTTACGTACTGTCCACCTGCCGTCCTGGAATGAAAGTTTTAGCTAGAGGAATTTTTGCCTGTTTTGTTCGATGTTATGTCCCTAGGACCTAGAACAGACCCACTGGACGTCCTCAGTAAACAGCAGAAGGGAAATAAAACACCATCAAGAGGGCAGGAGATGGAAATGCATTTATAGCAGAGAAAGGAATGCACAAGGGCATAGAGGTAAGTGAAAGCCAGGGCAGGAGACCTGGGGCTTGGACCAGTGTCCCCTCTCCAGACTCTGTATCATCCTTGTAAACCCAGAGTTGAACCTGGTGGCCATGCAACCCGTCCAGCCCTAGCATCCTCCAGCTTGGGTCCTAAACTGGCTGGGAGGTGGTTCTGGAATGACCAAGCCTGAGGCTCTTATACTTGAAGAGAGAGTGTGGGGGAGAGGAAGGGAGAAGCTGGAGCTGAGCAAGCAAGCACTTGTCCATGAGAGGAAGCTTGGGCTCAGCCTTCTCCCCCCAGAGCACTTCAACCTCTTTCTGCCCTTCCTGCCCACCCCACCCCAAGCAGGCTTTCTAGTAAAACCTGAATGGCAGGAAAGCAACTTTTTAGCTGCTCCGACAGTTTCCAGCATGTCTGTCTTCTGGCTTGTAGCTCTCCTGTCTTTCTACATGGCAACCCTGGACTCATCCTGAGACTCATCAGGACTCCAGTATCTATCAGGCTCCAAGGACATCCCTGTCTCAGTAGTGGACAGGATGGCCTGGGAGCAGAGGCCCAAGCTTGATCTACTTGCTAGCTGTGGGCCCACTGGCCAACAATTGTGCTACTCTGAGCCTCAGCTCCTCCTCTGTAGTATATAAACGATTAAATGAGAGAGTAAACGAGGAGTGGGTGGCACAGTGTCCGGTAAACAGCAGGCTTGAAAGGTTGCTTTCCTTTGCAGACACCCTTCCAAGGAGATGTTTCTTTGCCCTGGTTCTATTCTTACCCACATCCATGCAGGGTCCCATAGAGTGCTCACTTGGCATGGCATTGAATTGTACCCCTCTCTGTTTCTGTACCTGCTTCTTCATTAGACCAAAGGTTCCTCAAGAGCAGAAGCAGGGCCTAATTCTGGGACTTCTTAAGGTCAGGGTTTATAGCTCCCTGTCAGACTAGAAGGATAGCCTGGGACCCTCCCTAGCACCATGGCCCATCCGGGGCCCCAGAGTCCTATGTTTGCTCTGACTGTCAGCATGGTGACCTGGTTTGATGAGAAGTGTGTAAGTGAGAGTGGGAGGAAAGGACGGGCACTATTTTCTGTCCAACTCATCTGGACGCCAGGAACAGTCAGACAGCTTTGTAACAGTCTACAAGTACAGGGAGGTTAGAAAGAGCCATGCTGTGGCTCGTTCACGTGGGGCTCTCCAGGACCCATGCAAGGCAGGGAAATGCCAGAAACTGACTGATGTTGGTAAAATGGTTTTATTCCAAGACCAAACATTTTGCCCCGACCTCCTCACCACACACATGTGCCTGCACCTGAGTGTCCTCTGCAACCACTTTCAGGAGTAATTTTATAAAAGCAATTACACCTCTCAGGAGCAGCTGATGCAGGATCACCCTCATTGGCAGGGGAGGAAGGGGGGGATGAGGAGTGATAAACCAGGAGCCCAGGCCAAGTCCCAGGAATATCCCTGCTTCCATTTACTCATCTGACACTCAAAGACACTTCTGGGAGAGGCTGTGTGTCTGAACTTGGTCCCTTAGCTGCCTTTTTGTTCTGTGACTGCTCCTTCTCTCCTGAAGTGTCCTTGCCCTTGCCCCTTGGGTGTCCCATAAAGGCCCTGCCACCCTTTCTGTTCATTCTCTATTACACCATGCCCCTCACCCCTGCCTTCCTTTCCTTGCACAAACCCCAGTGAATTATGACCCCACAGGGTTCTTCATTGATTATCCCCATTCCGTGTGCCTGGCAGAACCCTTTGGGTCCATCTCTGACTCAGAGTGTTGAGACTGCATGCATACTCCTCACTCTATTACCTGGATTCATTTTCCATGTCAAATTTTATCTCAGACTGCTGTCACTCTTCTGCCTACATGCCCCCACCCCCAGTCCCCTCTATGTCCCTTCATGCTGTAGGGATACAAAGCCATTTTAATTTCTCCATAAGCTCCCCCATGCAGGAACTCAACCCGCCTACATGGGACCTCATTAGAACATGAGAAGTGGCAGAGCCTTTTATGCTGAGCTGAATCATCACCTGACGCCCGGCAGCAGACAGACTAAAGGGAGCAGCAAATGAGAAGGCTGGTGACCTGGCTTCTACCCCACTCCGCTCTCACAAACCGTGTGACTTTGAGGACTCACATTTTTAAATGGCAAAATGAGAAAGTTAAAGTTGATGATCTCTTAAGATCTTGCATCTTTAAAACTCTATCTTTAAGCACATTATACGCTGCAAACATTTGCCAAGACTCCCAACAATGAAAAAATCAGTTTCCTGAGTACAACCTATGTGCTAAACACATGTATTAGCTCCCCAAGTCATAGAAATCTAAGGAGGCATGTGTATGCTCCTTTTGCAGAGAAGCTCAGGATCACAGAGCTGAAGTGTCCTGTCCAGGTAGTAAAATGTGCAGGTGGAATTCAAATTCAGGCCTGTCTGACTTCAATGCCAGGGCTTATTACTGAATAGTAACACTCTTCAAAATTGGATTGGGCTGAAATAAACGTAAATACCAGAACAATGCAGGAAGTGGAGCTCTCTATTCCTGGGCCCAGTGAGGGTCATCCCAAGGGTATTTTTTTTTTTGCTGAATGAGAGCCAGAGAAAACTGGTGCTTCCTCCAGAAAACTCACAGCTGGAATAAATAATTGACTCACAGGATTGGAGGATGTCTTTGAAGTCATGTAAAGAATCCCATCACACAGGCATCAGGAGCTTGAGCACCTGAGAAGGAATCCTAGTGGAAGAGATTCCCTGACTGGGGTTAGGATACCTAGTTTCAGCCAAGCTTTGTCAGAGACTCATTCTTGAGCATTCATGTCCTCTCTCCAGAGTTTGATACTTGTCTGTCATATGAGGGGTGAACCCCAATGGAGGGGACTAGGCTATATTAAGAAGCTGCTCCACTCTAAACTACTTGGAGGGAGGGACTGGGATGTATATCCATCACTGTCTCCAGTGCCTTGCTTGTAACAGGCACTCAATAAGTACAGGTTGAATGAATATATTGACCTTGATACAGCTTCATATGAACATATGAACATATGAACATATCGACCTTGATACAGCTTCATTTTGTGGTTAGATTTTAGACAAGAGTGCAACTTTTTTATAATTGAGGCAAACATCACTTAACACAAAATTAACCATTTTAAAGTGAATAATTCAGTGACATTTAGTACATTCACACCTTGTACAACCACCAACTCTATCTCCGTAACACTTTCATTACCCCAAAAGGAACCTCCATACCCATTATGCAGTTACTATTCCTTCTCCCTTCCCCAGTTCTGGCAACCACCAACCTGTTTTCCATTTTTATGAATTTACCTATTTTAACTAAAACCATTTTCCATTATTTTATTTATTTATTTACATGCCTAGTGCTTTGTGCGTGCTGGGCAAGCACTGCACCACTGCACTGCATCCCCAGGCATCAATTATTATTAACAATAATTAGATAGAGTGATGAAGAAGCCCCCATGCACACAGCAGTGTGATGCATTGCCCATGTATTCTCTTAGACCCCTTTCATCTCAGCCATTCTGTTGTCTTCTGGTACAGAACATCAACCATAAACAATGTGGCTTCTCCAACAATGTGATCAAGGAGGAGGACATTCCTTTCAGCTGGAGGACAGGTTACTGAGAATGTCCTTTCCTCCCCCACAAAGCACTGTTCCTGTCTTTCCTCTTGCTGCCATCAAGAGCAACTCTTTAACTGTCCTTTCACAGCTACTGAATCCAAGAGAAAGGGTCAGATTGGAGACTGAAAGTGAGAAGCAGCAATCCAACAGCCCAAGGTGGGGCAGCCAGAGGAAGAGGTAAGAGAAGAAAGCAGGTCAATTTGGACAGGTCTACCCAGAAGCTCAAAGAGAGCATTCTCCTGACATATTCTTGGTTCTATCTCTCCTCTTTGCTTATTCTCTCCTGGGCAGCAAATGAGCACAAAAAACCAGTGAAGAACCAAGATCAGGCTCAGGAGGCAGTAGAGGAAGGCAAGGAGCATTTGAGTTGTGTGGGGTGGCACACAGAGCAAGCTGAAGATTGAGGGAGATGCAGGAGACAGTGCCTTAGGAAAGGAAGAGACCCATGGGGAAGGAGAGAAGGTTAAGTGATCTTAGAGTGTGGGGACATTGCCTCACAAGAAAACAGACCCAATGTGGATACCCAAGATGAGAAGGTGACATCTTCTGGCCCAAATTACCTTCCCAGGACCATTTATCATCACCTCATACTTGCTAAGAACTATCCTCAACATCTCTCCCCACAGGCAGTGAGTTGCTATAACCAATCTCTTCTTCACCCAAGAGTTAACTCACAGTTCAAGTAGGTTTCCCCACTGAGGACAGAAAGAAACTAGCCAGTTTCTGCCTCTGAAAGAGAAGTAGCTAGAGCCTACCTACTTGGGCTGGGGCAGAACTGGGTCAAGGCCTCTCCATGTGTTATAGAATATGAGCTCACCCTCATTACACTGGGCGGGGGCTAGACAGTTACTTGAATTCATCATGAGGCCTATGAGGTCAGTCACACAAGCACTGAGGAAACCTGCCCCATATCTATACAGTCCTACTCCTAAACGGGGCAACCCAAGAGCAGCATGTGGGGTCTCTGAGTCCTAGAAGATTGGGGCTTCTCCAGTCCCACCCATCCCCGTCTGTCTCTCGCTCTCCCCCACCATCCCCTTCCTTCAGCTCCATCCTCTGACCTACTTCCCACACCCTAGCTTTGCCCAGTGGTCAAAGGCTCACACATACTATCTTCTCAAAGCTCTCATTATGCTGTGAATCAGAGGGAGGGAGGCAGATCTGGCAGATACTGAGCCTCGGGAAACTCATAAGACTGGTGTGACTTCCTTGAGCAAGGTCTGCTGCCCTGGCACTAACTGTCATGAGCTGGGGAGAGGCAGATTCCTCCCATGTGAGGTCAGCCACAGAGAACAAGGACATGGGTGCCCATGTGAGGATCCTTGATTATTTCTCATGGCAAGGTGGAGGGTACTTTCTCTGCCCCAGAAAATGGCACAGTTGGGATTCTATGGGATAAATGGTTTGAGATCCCAAGCAGACTCAGGGAATAGAGAGGGCATGAGGAAAAGTAAGCATTCCAGAGGACAGAGGACCCTCTGAGTCTTTCCAGACCAAGCCCCAGGAACATGGAAAAATTAGCACTGCAAATATATCTGCTTGGGGCTAACAGGGAGGTGCTCAAAATTAGCCTCATTAATGAATATTCTCTTCACATTATTCTGACATGTCTTTATTTTATTAGATCATAAAGAGAGTTTAAATAAATGAAGTTCCATCAAATTAGCTGTTAACTAGCTATGAAAGACAAGTACAATTTGGTTTTATTTCTACTTACATACACATGTACACACACACACAAAGGTGTTTTAAAACTAAAATGTTAGATAGTAGTTATCTCCAGGCAGTAAGATACTCTATTCATCCATTCCTTCAACTATTATAGATAGAGCACTTGGTGTGAGTGGTGGTTTTGATAGGTTCTGGGGACATACTTGAAAACATACCAGGTATACCTCTGCCCTTCTATGGCTAATTTTCCAATTGAAAAGACACATACTAGCCAAGTGAACAAATGCAAATAAAATAACTCTAGATTTTTATTAGTGAAATGAAGTGAACCAGGATAAAATCCTGTAACCAAGGTGACCAGAAAAAATTCTCAGGCAGAACCCAGTACTTACACTGAAGTTCAAAGGTATTTCATAACCAAAGCCCTGGGGAGAAACACGTTGGCACAGGGAGAGCAGGTGCCTAGCCCCAAGGCGAGGAACTGAGACACCCAGCAAGGGGGACAGTAAACCTGTCAAGAAGAGAGAGGTCAACCTGAGTTGAGTCTCAGAGAAAGGCACAATTCATGTTCCCTGGGGACATTTAGACCACGGCAGTGAATTTGAATTTTATCCTAGTTGTCCTGGATCACCATCAGCATTAGAGAGGGACATGCTCAAATCCCCACTCTGCAAGATTTCTTAAGCTCTCTTTAGAGAAAGGTTTAGAGAAGGCAATGGATAATTGGGCTCTGACCTTTATACTGTCGTGCATTTCCAAAGGGTAATTACAGAAAGTGTCTGTTTTATCCTCATTTATATGTTTCTCTTGGATTTAGAGTGGTCCAGGCTTTGGAGTTTTTATGAGCATGGCAGCCTTGGATATAAAGGCTGGCAGTTCCTGGTATACAGCAGGAAGTGGTATAGAAGACTTCTACTTGCCTCTACTTACCCTCCTCAAGACAGAGTTTATTTCCCCAAAGAATGTAATTATAGATACATTGTGAGAGAGGATGGGCTCATAGCCCACAATAATGCCCCACAATCCTATCCCTTTATCAGAAACGACTCTTCCCATCTTCCCACCCCAGGAGCCAATCTGAATATCCCAGTCAGACACAAAACATTTCATCCCATGCCCTTGGAAATAAATCTCTCACTCTAATAATGAGGATAAGCTCATTTTACAGGTAGAGAAATTGGTATGCAGAGGAGAAGTTCAGCAAAAGTAAAAAATCAGTAAGACACCTTCCTCATCTCTCTCACTTCCCCTGTCCCCAGCTCAGATGGGCATCACAGGAATAGCTGAGCCCTTAGAACTCTCTAGCCAGACAGGCGCTCAGAAAAAGGGGCCCTGAGGGGTTTGCTGCTTAAGATGTTCATGGTGAGTCAGAGTAGGGGCTGGAGGAAGTTGACCAACTGGAGTGGTGAAACCAGTCCATCAACTCCAAGCTAGGAAGGAGGCAGGCAGAGAATGGTATAAAGGGTGTGCTGCCCCTGTTCAGCTCAGCACTCCACTAGACGCCTCTGCCTCAGTCCCTGCTGTGAGTCTGGTAAGTATCAGCTGATGGGACCAGGGCTGGGTCTATGGTCTCCAACAGGCTGGGACATGGCTGGGTGTGGCCAGTCCAGGTGGGTGGGGCTGGATTCAGCTGGACTATATTGCCTTCTAGGGGTCCCATGTCACTGTGAGGAGGGAAATATGCCAGGATTTAAGAAACTCAGAGCAGATAGCAATTCTTACATATCTTACATTACAATTCTTACTCATCTTTCCTTGGGAGAACATTTTGGAATTTATTTGTGTAGGAGAGAAGTTAGGCAGAGGGAGTAAAAGTCAATTTCTCTTCTACAACTCCTTGGTTTGGACTGACCATGATTTTGCCTTCTTTATAGGGGAAGGGTGGTCTGGAGAATGCTTATAATTTTTAGCTGTGCTGCACAAAAGGGGAACTACAAAATGGAGGGAACTTTAAATTTGGAGAAACCTAGGCAGAAATGGGGAAGAAAACCTGACTTAGAAGTACAAGACTTGAGTAATAATTTCCAACTCTCAGTAACCTTCCAGTTGCCCTCATTTCCAACCCTAAGCAATGGGGCTACAGCTTAAGTTCAGATGGTCAGGAAAGAAATGAGATCTGGAGTTGAACAGGCCAACCTGGTAATTTCATGCCCAGAGATGCTAAATGACTTACAGCATTTCAGTGGGAGATTTATGCCCAGAATACACTGGGTAACTCCAGTTTAAAGCTGATGCCATAACTTCTCAATTCCACTCCAGCACAAGCTATTGATTTTCCAGGACTCAGTAATATTTTCTAGATCTTTCTTTCTCTAAGGTCTTTCCTCTTGCTGTGATATAATTCCAGAATTCATCTCTCCCTCTTAATCAGCTGTGAGATAAGGACACAGACAAGACTAAACAAAATTAATAAGTGAAATGGCAGCCAGCTCACCCTTGCATAATAGTTCTGGAGACATATTTCTTTGTTGGCTCTTGCCTGGGAATAAGGAGCCCCAAGGATGGCCTTTCCCTGCCCTTCCCAGTCCCCACACTTCACTCTGCTGCTTCTGGGAATGACAGTCTGAAGGAAATGGGAGAGTGCCCCACCCAAGAGAAGGGATGCTGAGAAACCAAGCACTGCTGTACATTTCCAGGGATTCATCTACTTCCTTTGACTTCAGCCTGACCCTCCTACCCTCCTGTTTTTCAGGTTGACCTACAGTAGCTTCCAAGATGTCCCAGCAAAACACACTGCCAGTGGCTGTCCCTGCTACTCTCACTGATGAATTCCCCAAGACTGTTTCTCCTTCAACCCATATGGAGCAGAAGCAAATGAAGCAGCCAACATCACTGCCTACCCGAGGCCAGAAGGTTCCCTCTGAGTTCCCGGTGGAGGGCCCCTCAAAACATGAGGAGAAATACACAACTCTTGTGAAGGGGCTGCCTGAGCAAGAGTGTGAGCAGCAGCAGCAGCAAAGAGAGCAACAGGAGCAGAAACTGCATTTGGGACTGGAGCAGCAGGAGCACCAAGAGCCTCAGGAGCAGGAAATGCACCTGGGATGTCAGCAGCAAGAGAAGACACAGGAGCAGAAGCTGCATCTGAGACAGCAGCAGCAGGAGGAGCCTCAGGTGCAGGAGATGCATCCAGAAAAACAACAGCAACAGGAGCCACAGGAGAAGGAATTGCATCTGGGACAGCAGAAGCCTCAAAAGCCACAGGAGCAGGAGCTTCATCTGGGAAAGCACCAGCAGCAGGAGCCACAGGAGCAGGAGCTGCATCTGGGAAAGAAGCAGCAGGATCCGCAGGAGCAGGAGCTGCATCTGGGAAAGAAGCAGCAGGAGCCACCAGAGCAGGAGCTGCATCTGGGAAAGCAGCAGCAGCAAGAACCACAGGTTCAGGAGCTGCATCTAAGACAGCAGCAGCCACAGGAACCGCAGGAGCCACAGGAACCACAGGAGCCAGACCTGTATCTGGGAAAGCGGCATCAGCAGGAGCCACAGGATCAGGAGCTGCATCGGGGAAAGCAGCAGCAACAGAAGCCACAGGAGCAGGAGCTGCATCTGGGAAAGGACCCGCAGCAGGAAGAGCCACAGGAACAGGAGCTGCATCGGGGAAAGCAGCATCAGCAGGAGCCACAGGAACAGGAGCTGCATCTGGGAAAACAGCAACAGAAGCCACAGGAGCAGGAGCTGCATCCGGGAAAGCAGCAGCAGCAACATGGACTACAGAAGAAGGAACTGCACCTGGAACAGCAAAAGCAGCAGGGACAGCAACGTCATGAAGAACATCAGGGAGCAAAAAATCTGGAGAAAGAGGAAACACAAAGGGAACAGCAGCTTAAGGAACATCTGAAACAGGAGACACAGGTTTGGGACCCAAAGCTGGAGTGCCTGGAGCAGCAGGAGAAGCATCTGGAGCAACCTGTGTTTGTCCCAATCCCTGCCCAGGTCCAGGAGATCCAGGCAGTCCAGATACTGAAGGAAGAAATTCCTGTACCCTGCAGGGAAACAGCAACAGAAGCAGTTGTTGACACGACCACTAAACCTAAGTAGGTACCTCCAGTGTCCAAGAAGCCCACAGACCATCTCACATGAGGGAAGAGAGAACCACTGACACCACTTTCTTCTGGTCCCCTGAGTGGCCCATTCATCTGTGAACCTGCCTGACCTGACCCTCTGCATGTCTCCTTAGGGGCTGGGAAAGAGGAAGTTATGCCCAGCACCCACCTCCAAGCAGCCCAATCCTAATCCCAAGCAATCAGAGCCTCTGCCTGAGGGACTGTCATGATTATATTAATTCTAACTTCACCCCCAGTATTATGAATGAATCTGTGAATGTACACAATAATACATAATAAATCCTGGAAGTCTTTTATTTCTTTGGCTTTTTCTCCTCTGTCCCTCACCACATAAAAAGCTATAAATGACTCAGTGGCTACAGCTGACCCTCTTGTCCAGTTGTCAAAGGAGGGCAAATATCTTGACCCTTCTTCCATTTTACTCCCAAACCACTTGCTATGTGCAACCATTTCTGAAATAGACACAAAATCCAGAAGAAAACAAAAGCAACTTCATATGTGCACCTAAAAGCAACACTTGCCCTTCAGGAGGAGAAGATAAATTTATTTTGGGGGGCGGGATCTACCTATCCCAGTCCAATACTGTCTTTCACTACCCATACAGACCCCAGTCCTAAGCCAGAGCAGAGCTCAGCCCTACACTTTCTATCTTGATCTGATGCCTCACGTGTGGGAGATGACTGGGAAGATGCCAGGGAGGTTTGCCACTCCATCTGGATTCTGATTTTTTCCCTGGAAATATCCCAAAGCTCTGCTTCTTTTGTTTTCACTATAGAATGTCCTCATGGTAGATGAATGGATAAAGAAACTGTGGTGTATATACACAATGGAATATTACTCAGCAATAAAAGAGCAAAAAATTAGTGAAGTAAACCAATCCCAAAAAGCTAAATGCCAAATGTTCTCTCTGATAAGTGGATGCTGATCCATAATGTGGGGGAGGACACGAGAAGAATGGAAGAACTTTGGTCACAGGGGTGGGAGGGGAGAGGGGGCAGGGGAACAGTAAAGATGGTGGAATATAATGGACATCATAGCCCTAGCTTTATGTATGACTGCATGTGTGTTGTCATTCTACATCATGTACAACCAGAGAAATGAAAAGTTGTGCTCCATCTGTGTACAATGAATCGAAATGCATTCTGCTATCATGAATACATAAGTAGAATAAATAAATAAATAAAAATTTTAAAAAAGAGTCTAATGGACTGCCTGCTTGGTTAAAAAAATTTAGTAAAGCAATAGAAGCAAAATTGTAGGGTGAGGAGAAGGACTGGTCTTGATGGGAAAGTGACATCGTCATTAAGGGAAGTAAAGATTGGACAGCAGGAACTGGAGAAACCAAAAATACTGAGTAGGCTGGAGAAATACAGATCAGACCTTGTGACAGCTGTTAGCTTCCTTCTGGACTCTGGCTCCCTGACACTTCTGTAGCTTTTACTGCTATTAATCACATCAGGATTTGGGGCTCTCTCCTTCCTGGGACAAGCCCTGCCCTTCACTCTTCAGATTACTTGCCTTTAACTATTTAGCCATTATCATTTTAGGCAAGTTGTTTAGAGCTATTTTACAGTAGGCATAGGATATATCAGGGTTTTCCCTATCAAAGTGTCCATAGGCACTCAACCTCAACAGATCTGAATGGTACTTAGAATTCCTTACTTTCAACCCAACCCCAAGCAAAGCTTATCATATTTCCTCCTTAGGAATTCCTTCTTCTGGTTAATAACATCAGGATCAAGTTCTTACAATTCCTACAACACCTCCTAAGCTCAGGCTGAGGTTTCTTCCCACCTCTGAGCAATTGCAATAGCCTTCAAGCTGGTCTCTCCTGCTCTCCATATCCACACACCCTGCAGTCTACCTATCACAAGGTGTTCCTAAAATTCCTGCTGAACCACATTACTCCTTAGGTTAGCCCATTTTCAATGGTTCTTGTTACTTAGGAAATGACAAAGCAGACTCAAGTTCTAAGAGTGAGCTTGGATAGGACTGAGTGGGAAAATTGGGGTCACAGAAAGAAGTAATCAGAAGTGCCCAATGTGTCCAACATGTACAAACTTCCTTTGAAATCTTAGATGACTGCTGTTATTTTAATATAAATTCCTTTTTTGAAATTTTATTTTTAATGTTTCATAAGTGTATTATAATTATACATAATAGCAAGATTCATTATGACATATCTGTATATACACATAACCTAATGTGATCAGTTTCATTTCCCAGTACCACCACTTGCCATCTCTGTTCCCTTTCCATGATCCCCTTCCTCTACTGATTTCCCTTTTATTTTTTAAATTGGTACATTAAAATTATATACAAAAGTGGGATTCATTGTGTTATCATCTACACACACATAGCATGATTTTGTCTTTTTTACTCCCTTAGTACCTTCTTTTTCTCTCTCCTCCTCCCTCCCCCTTGATACCCTCCTCCACCCTCCTGATCTCCCTTCTATTTTTGTGAGATGCAAAATCAGCGTGGAGGTTCCTCGCAAGACTAACAATAGAACTATCATGCAACCCAGCTATTTCATTCCGTGTTTATCCACAGTATTCAAATCAACATACTATATTGATACATGCATACAAATGTTTATAGCAGCACAATTCACAATAGTCCAGTTAAGGAACCAGCCAAAGGTGTCTGTCAACAGATGAATGAATAAATAAAGTGTGGTATATATGCACAATGGAGTTTTACTCAACCATGAAGAAGAATGAAATTGTGTCATTTACTGGTAAATGAATGGAATTGGAGAATATGCTAAGCAAAATAAGCCAGGCTCAGAAAGTTGAGGGTTGAATGTTTCCTCACATGTATGGAAGTTAGAGAGAGAGGAAAAAAACAAGAATACATTCTACTTTTTAGAACAGTTTTTGAATTTACAGAACAGTTGAGAAAACAGTTGAGAGTTTCCATATACAACACACCCAGTTTTTCCTATTGTTAAAATCTGACATTAGTAGGGTACATTTGTTACAATTGATAAAACAAAATTGATTTTGTTTTGATTATAATTAACTAAAGTTCCTGGTCTGTTCAGAATTCCTCAGTTTTTACCTAAGGTCCTTTTGCTATTCCTGTACCCACCCAGGGTATATCACATTATACTTAGTCATCTCCTGAGGCCTCTCTGTACTATGTCAATTTTCCTTATTGTCCTTGTTTTTGATGACCCTGACATTTTCGAGTGTTATTAATCAGATATTTTGAGGCATGTCCCTCGGCTGAGTTTGCCTGATGTTTTTCCTCATGATTTGACTGGAGTATAGACTTTTAGGCAGAAGACCACAGAGATGAAATACCAGTTTCATCACATCATACGAAATATATGCACTATCAAATACGACTCATCACAGCCTATAGTAATTTCGATCCCTTGGCTGAGGGAGTGTGAGTCAGATTTCTCCATTATAAAGCTTCTCTCCTTACACCCCTAACCCCATTCTATACTGAACTCTGAAAGAAGTCCTTATGCAAAGTTCATAATTATAATTAGAGCTCTCCATCATTGCAGGTGAAGTATTAATATAAATTATTTGTAATTTCCCCTTATTTATTTATTATTTATTCATTTAATTATTTATTTAAGTCAGTGTGGGCTCATGGGTATTTATTTTGTACTTAGGGCTATAATCTAATAGTTCTTTCCTTTTTCTTTTTGTTAATTGTTCCATTTTGGCCATTGGGAGCTCTTTCAGTTGGTTCCCATGTCCTTTGATATACTTCCATCAATATGAATTTTTTAAAGTTTTTCTTTTATTTTTCCTTCCTTCCTTCCTTCCTTCCTTCCTTCCTTCCTTCCTTCCTTCCTTCCTTCCTTCCTTCCTTTCCTTCCTTCCTTCCTTCCTTCCTTCCTTGTACAGGGTATTGAACCCAGGATGCTCTACCATTAAGCTACATCTTCAACCTTTTTATTTTTTTATTTTGAGATAGGGTCATGCTCAGTTACCGGAACTGGCCTCAAACTTGCTCTTAAGCTCCTGCCTCAGCTTCCTGAGTCACTGGGATTACTGGGGTGCACCACCATTCTCATCTAAAAAAAAAAAATTGTTATTGTTGTTTTTCTTTGCTTTTGCTTTTGCTTTTGTTGTTGTGTGTTTACAGCACTTCTTTACAGTCTGGCACTATAACATGCTCCAGTTGATTTTGTATATTGCTTGCCCCAGTCCTAACATCAGAAAAATTTTCAAGGATTCCTGGTTCATTATATTGGAGAATGATATTAGAAATTAAGACGGCACTAGGTGTGTTTGTTACTACTGAGACATCATTTCTTTGGGACCTTTCAGTTGGCAAAGAAGTGTGTGTGTGTGTGTGTATGTGTGTGTTTCTATATGTAACCACCTGGGACTATATTAAGTTGAGCATGAGTTCATACCAATGTCTCCAATCCATTACCACATGGATCATTCAAGCCTCCTCCCTTTTCTTATCTGTAAATTCTCACCCCAATAGTGAGGACATTGACTCCCACCATCTGCCATCCATCTTCCTAATTATTTATTTTTATGTACATGCACAGCAGAATCAGAATTGTCAATATGAACCCCATGACTCCCAGGGGATATCTTTAGCAGCCAGAGTTCAATGCTTATGAGCAGCTTCTTTGCCTTCAGTTACTTAGGGCAATACTTTTCCTTCTACTGCGTCAGTGAGGTTGCTTCATACATTCATGATATAGTTATGCTTTCTTGTCACACTACACATTCCTTCTTGGTGTGCAGTGATATCTCATAGTTTTAATTTGTGGTTCCTGACAAATTATGGTGAATATATTTTCACATGCTTATTTGCCATATGTATATCTTCCTTGATGATATTTCTAAATTGCTTAAAATTAGTTGTTCATTTTCTTATTGTTGAATTTTTAAATTCATTTTTATATAATGAGGTGTCAGATGTGTTTTGTAAATGCTTTCTTTCAGTTGACAGCTTGTTTTTTTATTCTCTTACAAATGCCTTTTGCAGAGCACAAGTTTTTAAGTTTAATCAAGTCCAACTGTGTTAGTCAACTTTCTGTTGCTATGACAAAATATCTAACAGAAATCAGCTTAAAGGAAGGAAAGGCTTATTTGGGGTCATAGTTTCAAAAGTTTCAGTCCATGTTTGGCTGATCCCATCGTTTCTGGGCCTGTGGTAAGGAAGAACATCATAATGGAAAGTCATGCTGGAGCAAAGCTGCTCAGCTCATAGAGGCCAGAAGCAGAACACGGGATATCTCTTCAGTTGTTTGGATCGTCTTTGATTTCTCTCATCAGACAATTGTAATTTTAGCATATAGATCCTGTACCCATTTTTTTCTTTTATTGGTTATTTTTACTTATACATGGCAATAGTATCCATTTGACTTAATTATAAAAGTTTGGAATATATTTTGTTCTAATTCAGTTCCTAGTACCTTTCCTTCTCCTTCTCTCCCCACCCCCGGGGTCCCCACCCTCTTTCCTCTATTGATCTTTTTTAAAATTAATTTCTTGTGGATAGTAGGCTTTCATGGATATATTTATTTCTCTTTTTTGGTACATGGTATTTGAGTTTCTAATTTAAAATTTCAATTGTTCATTTGTGGAATATAGAGAAACAATCAACTTTTGTATATTAGCTTTATATCCTGAGACCTTCCTACCATTGCTATTAGTTCTAAAAGTTGTAATGCTGATTCTTTGGGATTCTACATAGATAATCATGTTATCTGAAAATAAACAAGGAGGTCAGGATAATCCCTGTGGTCCCATAATATCAGTGTCAATTCATATTATGTGCCCAATAGTCCTCAAATGATCTTGGGAGTAAAGCAGAGGCCTCAGGGGCAGATAGTAGCAGCTGTTCCACAGCCAGTGTGGATCAGAGAGCAGTAAGCAACTGCCCAAGAAGAATGTTATCGAGTTTCCACAGGGCTATGGTTCAGATTTGGTCCTTGCAGAGCATAATTATTAGGAAACATTAAAATGTAGCCAAGACAGTTAATGGAGACCATTTGGTTACAGCCCAAAAGCACATTTTTGAATGTAACTGTTTTGAGTATATGGAAAGTGTATGTGTCCAAGCAAGTAAAAGTGTAAAACTTAATGAAGATTAAACAAAGAGAACCCAATTCTTAAGACACTCTGGTTGAGGGTCCACCAAAATCTCTTCTAAAAAAGGGAGATAAAACCAACTTTCTCAAAAAAGAGAAATGTTGTTCACAAGAACAATATTTAGTTGTTCTAGTACACAAGAACACTATAGGACTGAGCTGTTGCTGATGCTAATATTCAAGCAAGTTCAAGGAAGAAGGATAATGCAAGCCTTTAAATTTTAAAGTTGGAATAAGCAAAGGTATCAGAGGATGTGATGAGTAACTCTTGACCATGAGTAAAGAAGGAAAGTCTTGACTGGAGAGTGAACCAGACTGGACTTATGAAGTGGGAAAAAAAAAAAAAGCCTCATGCCCAAATTTCACAAATCAAGACCCTCCTATTGACATAAGAAATATGTAGAAAATGAAAAGTCAGCCTTCAGTAAAGGTTACTATGGGTTCCTTTTGGTGTATAATATCATCTTCCCTCTGCAGAAGACGAAGATCCCTTTTAACATTATTGTGAAGGCCTTTGACTTACACATCATGCCTTAAGATAGTAAATGGATAGTCTAAGTTTGTAATTTTCTTCTCTTTAAAACACCAAAAGTATTCCATCTACATCACTGAGTTTCACTCTTCATCATTACTATTTCTTCCATACCTATCAAATGTCAAAGCTATCTCATAAATCTACAGCACCTCCACTCTATCTTGTCCCAAATTACCATAAGAAACAGTAATTACAATACTACAACATGCCAAGACCCATCCATGCTCCACTTATCACCAGTGAAGGGTTCTTGGTTTCTTCAAGTCAGTGAGCAAGCCAACTCCAGGAATCTCATTAGAAATGGCCTCATAGAACCCTAACTGATACAAATTGCCACTGTGTTCCTGGGAAGCACTTCCTGACATGAGAATTTATTTGCAAAGTACTTCATTAAGCAATGTTTCCAGGGGACACTAGTAAGGAAGTGGAAGAAGTAGGACAGGGAAGGAGAAAAAACTTCGCATGTGTGATTCCAGGCAAAGATATATGCAGGTAGCTTCATGTTGATACTTCAAGAAAACTCTGGAATGGAAAATAAGCTTCAGACTGTACTGACTTGGGGCTCTCATGATATTCTCATACCTGTAACTTATTGGCTAATGGCCACTCCAGGTGGACGTAAAATCCTAGGTGCTTTAGGCTTTCTGCATGTGGGGACACAGTAGATCCCATTTCCCAGGTCATCCAACTGAAGAGCATGACAAATATGAATGGTGGAGGCAAAGCCACACCAAAGCTCAGATGCTGAATAACACTTCACTTGAATGAACAAAACACAGGCTGTGACAAATAATATGATTTCCTTCACACAAAAAAAATGCAAGGGAGCAAAAGAAATGAACAGAACTATATATTAAAATAAACTTAAGAGATATATAGATGTATTAACCAATAGCAATACATGTCCCTTATTTTGATCTCAATTCAAATAGGTTAATACAAAATTAATGATTTTTTGAGATAACTGGAAATGTGAACACTGAGCAGATATTTCCTAATGTGAATGCATTTTCTGAAGGTGGAATGAAATGGTGGCCAAGTAAGATCTTCAGTGATTGCCTTTCCACAAACACACCAATTTGAACAGAACATACCAAACTAACTTCATAATAGCTAAGGAAGCCAAATGAGAAGCTATAGCACTTGGCCTTAGAAGAAGCATAAGAAAAAAAATGGAGAAGGCAAAAAGAAAAGATTTGCCTATTCTAGCCCTTTCCAACTCCAAGCTTCCCATCATAAAAGGAAACACCAGTAATCAAGTCCTGGACTGGCTGTAGACTTGACATCCTGTTGGTGGAATCCATTACTGGGAAGATTCTCCAGCCTCTACCCCAGGGCTGGTACATGCAGACTGAATCACTGGAATTGCATTGACCATGTGGCCACCATTCTTTCCCCAAACTTGGGTGACAAAAGGGAGATGAAGAGTCTACCTGCTTGGGAGCACAGCATGAAAGCCACCACAGGACTCTGCCTTGGAGCTCAGTGCTGAACAATCCTGGTGAGACCCAGCATCAGAAAGAAAATGAAAGCCCCTAAACTCAGGCCAGAACTGACAGGTGGAGCCTCCAGATATTCCTGAGCATCAGGTGGAGACTGGGTAACACTCAAGTGTTGGGCTGAATCATTGTCAGTCTTAAAGGGCCTGAGTTATACTATCTCCTGACAGGACAGGTCCCTGCAGCTATGAGATGCAGGAACAACCTAGTTTGTCACCAGCCTTAGGAGTTGAGGGACTATCTCTACCTCCCATCCACCAATGCTGGGCAGCACAGTATCCCCAGTCAGTGCTCACTAGTGGAGCTTCTAGAATTGCTTCCCCAGCAGGCAGATGCCCTGATTAGACAAAGGCATGTTTCAGCCTGTATCACAACCAACTGCAGTACGGGCCTTGGGCCCACCCCTAAGGCTATGCAGGTCCTTGTAGTTTTGAGACTCAGGTGTGACCCAGCTTAATGTCACACTTGGCAGCCAAGGGGCTGATTGCCTTCACCAACACCAACCCAACACCAGGCAATATTACATGGAGCAAGACTACATTTGCTGAAGGTAGGAAAGGATAATAACCAAAGGGCTGAGTTGGAACTCAGTGCTACAATAATGAAACATCACACTGAGAAGATCCTAATGACCCCCATTCCCAGACCTGCCTGCAGACCGCCTCTGGAACAGTCCACATACAAGGCTGAGGCACACAGTCTGTCCACTGGACTTTAGTTCCAGCAAGCTTCACCTGTGGTTTATTTCAACACTCTTGAGCCATGAGTCCACATTACCAATAGGCAGTCCCCAGCAGAGTCGGGCACTGTCCTACCCAGTGCTGCACGAGTCTGAGAGAACTGTGGGCTTGGAGTGTGACACAGTGTTGTGGTGTTGGTGACCATAGGCCTGAGACAGGAGTCACAGGCTGGTCCATACAAGTTGATTCTGCCCATAGTCAAGCAAAGCCCTGCAGTGACTGATCTCAGACTAGTGCCTGTGGATGAGGCATCTGGGACTCTGCTGGCTTCAGGGAGATGCTTGTGGGTACAGAATACTGCCTCCATATACTTCCCCAGTTCATGTTGAACACCAACTGCAATTTGGGAGAAACCTGGGCTTAGATCACGTGTTAGTACCGACACCAGCATACCTGGGTCAGAGTGTCATCTAGTGTTGAAATAGTAGAAGTGACTACAAGCTCAGAGAAAAGCCAGCATGCTTAGAATTTCTATAGACCCAGTAACAACACAGTGCAATAAAACTAGAAAAACTTTGAAAATTACTTCAGTTCCAGCTTGCTTCACCTGTGGTCAATTGCAACACTCTTGATCCATGAATCCACATTACCTATAGGCAGTCTACAGCAGAGTAGGCCATTGTCCTACTCAGTGCTAAATTAAATTAAAAATTTAGACTGGAACAACTAATGAATCAAGGTAGAAATCAAGAAGGAAATGAAAAGATTTTTTGAAACAAATGAAAGGGAAAAAAACATGCCCCAAACTATGAGATGCAGCAAAAGCAGCCCTAAGAGGAAAATTTATAGCATTCATGGCCTACATCAAAAAAGTAGAGATATCTGAAGTAAATAACATAGCTCAACATCTCAAGGAACTATAAAAACAAATATAAACCAAACCAAAAATTAGTAGAAGGAAAGAAAAAAATAAAGATCAAAGAAAAAGTAAATTAAATGGAAGTTAAAGAATAGAATGATCGATGGAGCTAAAATCTGGTTCCTTGAAAAGATAAACAAAAATGACAAACCCTAGGTTGGACAAAGAAAAAGATAGATAAAGCTCAAATAAAGAAAATCAGAAGTGATTTTAGGGAGACATTACAACTGACACCAAAGAAATACATCATCAGATATTATTTTGAGCAGCCATTCACACACACACAAAAAAAGTTAACCTAAAAAAACAGGCAAATTCCTGGAAGACTGAATCATGAAGAAATAGAAAATCCAAACAAACCAATGATGAATAAAAAAATTGAATTGTTAATAAAAAATTTCCCATGAAAGAAAAGCTCGGGACCAGGTGGCTTCCCTAATAAGTTCTATTTAAAGAATGAATACCAATTCTTCCTAAATCATTCCAAAAAAATAAAGAGAATGGAATTATTTCTTCTAAACTCATTCTAGGCAGCTATCATTATTTTGATACCCAAAACAGACAAGGATAAAATAAGAAAGGGGTTGGGGAGGGAAAGGGAAAGGAAAGGAAAGGAAGGAAGGTTATCCTTGATGAATATAGATGCAAAAATGCTTAACAAAATACGGAATCCAATTGCTCATTTAAAAAGTTATTCTCCATAATCAGTTGGGATTCATCCCAAGGATGTAAGGACAGTTTAATATATACTAATCAATAAATATGATATAAAAGATCCAAAGAATAAAAAGCAGAAACCATATGATTATCTCAATAGATGCAGAAAAGGCATTTTACAGAAGTAAACATCATTCATGATAAATATTTTGAACAAATTTGGCATTGAAAGATCATACCCCACCATAATAAAAGCCATATATAATAAGCTAACAGTTAATATTATAATGAGTGGAGGAAAGCTGAAAGCTTTCTAAAATCTGGGACAAGATAAGGATACACAATATCACCACTTTTATTCAACCTAGACTGTAAGTCCTAGCTAGAGCAATCAGGCAAGAAAAAGAAAGAAAGGGAATTCAAATTAAAAGAAGGAATTCAAGTTGTCACTGTCTACGGATGACATGCTCTTGTTTATAAAAAGTCCAGAGATTCTACCAAGAGATATCAAGTGCCTATGCAAATGCTCTTCCACTGAGCTACATCCTCAGCCCTTTTTATATTTTATTTTGAAATAGGGCCTCACTAAGATGCTAGGACTGGCCTGGAACTTGGGATCCTCCCACCTCTGCCTCCCAGGTTGCTAGGATTACAGGTGTGCATCACCATGCCTGGCTTGGACTTCTCTTACAACTCCTGTTTTACATTCTCTATTCAAGATTCCAAGCATACTGTTTACCATCTGGCCAAATATGACACCTTATTTTGTCAATTAGGTGAGGTCATGGTTCCTTGAAAGTTCTTGATACTGGATGGCATGTGATGCCATCTTTACATTGGAAGATTGGATATTTAGTTCAATCTTTATACCCTCATAATCTGGCTTTCTGCCCGTATTTTCAGAAATTCTAAACCATCTACTTATGTTTTCTCAGCCTGGAGTAACTTTCTCTACTCCATCACTAAATGAGACCTCATGTCCTTGTTTATAGCCAGTCTGATGTTGATTTGTTGTCACTATTTCAGCACTAGAAGGTAAACAAAATGCAGGTTTATTGCAAATCTATAATTGCTCTGTTGTTCAGCATGAATGGGGAGGAGAACCTAGATGGAGCAGTTTGTCCCTCTAAGCCTCTGTTCTGGCACCAGGGTAAGCACCATAACCATGACAACAACCACCAGTCAGTTGTCAGGAATTGTGGGATCCTCCCATCTCTGAGTGGGACTATCATGGAGACACAGCCCCAGGCTCCTATCTCACACCTCTAGCCACCAACACCATGCTATGTCACACCCGGAACCTGCTGCCTGCCCAAAACAGCATAGCACTGGATATGAGCAAGACCCACACTGGTACAGGCTGCATGTTGCTGAGGTGGACTTGTGGTATTCTGAGTTCTTAAGCACATTTAATACTATAAATATGAAAGAACAAAGGGGACATAATATGTACTAGGAAATCCTAGTTAGTTTTGATGAACTGATCCACCAAAGCAAACTGTTGGGAAGTAAGGACGCCTTCTCAAGAGGAGTATGATAATTGACATAAAAAGCTGATGTACTTTAGGGATTTGACTAACAAAAAGAATGAGAGTACAATTTGAACAAGATACAATGTGTAGCCCACCACTGGTAAAAGCTAGCAAGTAGAAGAGCATCCTAGATGTGGGCCAGTCCTCCAGTGTTTCTCTGGTCTCTTCCTCCCTCTAGTGCCTGGATGTAGAATTGCAGGATTGAAATAGACTGCCTCAGCCTAGCTAGATAAGCCTCCAAAACATGAAGCTTGGGGACGTAGGTTTTGTGAGAAGCCTCCAAGGACATGGTGAGAAGGGGTATAAGACAAAGGCACAATGACTCTACTAAAAATAGTCACAACCATTATTGAGCATTGGCTGTAGGTTAGTCATCATGTCGAAGATTTTACACACATTACCTCATCTTTTCCGCACAACATTGTGATGTGGTACAATTATCCTCACCTGAGGGACAAGGACACTGAGGTTCAGAGAGGACAAGTCACTTGCTCAAGGTCACTCATCTAGTCACTGAGATTCAAACACAGTTATGTCTGAATCCAAAACCACACTTATATGAATGCTTTGAGTTCTCAGAGATGGGAAATCCAACAGAGAGAGAGAGGGTTATTGTGTTGACCCAGCATGTTCCTCAAGGAAGTGGCTTGTGAGTGGGACTTTGAAGAATGAACACCAGGGATCAGACTCCCTGGGACCAAGTTGGGACCCATGGAGAACCACCTGAGCAAAAACAGATGTGGGGAACCCTGGGGGTGTGACTAGAATAGTTGGCTTCATTTAGCTCAAGTGTGGAAGCCAGGAAAGGTAAAATGAAAATGCTGACAGGCTCAAAGCCATAATGGGATCACTGTACTCTTCTGGAAGTCCCATGCAATAGGTGTGGGAATGCTGATAATGAAATGAGAGATGTAATTTTCAGCCCAAGCTAACCTCTCACTGGAGGGCAGGGAAGCCCAGCACAGGAAGGAATTCTGGGAGGCAGCTGTGAGAGGACAGGATGAGGGTTGAGTTGGGAAGTTCCCGTAGGGCAAGTCTGGAGCATGGACTCTTCCAGGAAGAAAGATATCAGGGGGAGATGCCTTCATCAAGAAGCCATTTGGCTGCAAGACCTTCTCCCTCAGATCTCACTTGGAAATATGTGGTCCGACAACGTGTACTTAGACAGACCAAAACAAAAACAAATGTGCTTTTAGGGTTGAGCCACTTTTCTAGAAATGCTGTGATGCAGAACGAACTGCCTTTGCCATCAAGCAGGAAGTAGATCGATGCTACTTTTCAAAAAACTGGTTTCTTGGCTAAACTTAGAATAAAAATATGTATCCCACTCCCCTCCTCCGGGACCCAAGATCTGATAAGGATCCAAGATGGACAAGATGGGAACCTCTGCTGTAGCCTCAGTTCAACCCAAATTTTTTTGTTGTTGTTTTATGTTTGTTTGTTATTTTTTTATTTGGTTGGGTTTTTTGGTACTGAGGATTTAACCCAGGGATAATTTACCACTGAGCTACATCTGCAGCCCTTTTCACTTATGTATTTATTTTTATTTTAAAACTCAGTCTCACTGAGTTGCTTAGGCCCTCGCTAAGTTGCAGAGGCTGGCCTCAAACTTGCTATCCTCCTGCCTCAGCCTTCTAGCTGCTGGAATTATAGGCTTACACCACTCAACCCAACTTCTAAGAGCCATCAGAGTGACCTTTCTCAAGCAAAGCCCAGATCAAGTCACTTCCAACTCAAGATGCCCCCGTGGCCCCCAGACCCTGTGGGATGGGTCCTTGCCTGGCTTTCTGAACTTGCCTGCTGCTTGTCACCATGCTTCAGCATTTGATGCTCTGAACACATTAAGACCAGAGCTTCACCCACTGCCTCTGTTCACGGACCTCTGTGTGATGTCTTCCCCACTCAGGCCCAATCTCCCTGCCTCTGCCTCTGAGGGGCCTTCTTACCATACTGGTTACACATCACCATGTTGTAGTTTCCTCTCATTACTCATCTGAACTTAGGTTACTTGTGTATTTGTTTCTTGACTGTGTATGTGTTTATCATCTGCCTTTCCCAGCAGGATGTAAGCTCTGAGGGAGAAGAGACCACACAGACCTTCCATGCATATCTTGTGTCCTCTGTGCCTAGAAAGAGGCCAGTGTGATAATTCCACGGGTTCTTTTAATATACATTATTTTATTGGTTCTTGTTAGTTGTACATAACATTAGGATTTATTTTGACATAATTATAAAAGCAGGATTGTCATTTACTCTAATTCAGTCCCCAGGATTTCCCCTTTCCCTACCCTCTTCCCTCCCTCTCTTCCCTTCTGTCTGTTCTGTTGATCTTTCTGCTATTTACTCTCAGTTTTTATGTTATTTTTATTTAGTGTCTTGTGGATATACATGATGGTTAGATTCACGTGGTATATTCATATATGAACATACAGAATTTAGCTCAGATGCATCCTGTTTTTCTCTTATCCCATCCCTTTATCCACCTCCTCAGTCCCATTTATATAGTCCACTGATCTTTCTTCTATTTTGATGAAATCCCCTCCTTTTCCCTTTTTATATCCTTTTTCCTCTTATTTTGGACTAGCTTCTGCATATCAGAGAAAATATTCAACCTTTGGCTTTCTGAGTCTGGCTTATTTCACTTAGCATGATAGTCTCCAGTTCTATCCGTTTACTAGCAAATGCCAAAATGTCATTCTTCTTTATGACTGAGCAATATTCCATTGTGTAGATGTACCACATTTTCTTTATCCATTCATCTATTGAAAAGCACCTTGGTTGGGTTCCATAGCATGGCTATTGTGAATTATGCAACTCTAAACATTATAGTGGTTCTATCTGTACAGTATGCTGATTTTTAGATCTTTGGAATTTATGTCAAGGAGTGTCTATTTTTACTTTTGTTGCTTATGTTTTTCTTATCATATCCACAAAATCACCTAGGGAAGTTTTCCCTTGTATTTTCTTCTAGGATTTTTACATTCTTAGGTCTTACATTTAAAATTTCACCCAGATTTAGTTGACTCTTGTATATAGTGTAAGGTAAGGGTCCAGTTTTGTTCTTTTGCAAGTAGATATCCAGTCTTCCCAACACAATTTATTGAAGAGATTGTCCTTCCCACATTATGTATTCTGACACCCTGCCAAAGATCAGTGGATCATGTAAGTTAATTTTCCAGGTTTCTACTTGTTCCAATGGTCTATATGTCTGTTTTTATGCCAGTAACACATTTTTAATTACTTTCACTTTATAATGTTTTTGAAACAAGAAAGTGTGATAGCTCCAGGTTTGTTCTTTCTCAGGATTACTTTGGCTCTTTGGGGTCTTATGTAATTCCATATGATTTTTGGAGGGGGTACCGTGGATTGAACTCAGGGGCACTCAACCACTAAGCCACATCCCCAGCCCTAATTTGTATTTTATTTAGAGACAGAGTCTCACTGAGTTGCTTAGAACCTTGCTTTTGCTGAGGCTGGCTTTGAACTCACGATCCTCCTGTCTCAGTCTCCCAAGCTGCTGGTATTACAGGTATGCACCATTGTGCCCAGCTACATATTTTTTAAATTTGTTTTAGTAGTCAATAGACCTTTATCTTTTAATTGACATATGGTGCTGAGAATAGAGCCCAATGCTTCATACATGCCAGGCAAGCATGCTACCACTGAGCCACAACCCCAGCCCCCATATGAGTTTTTAGGATAATAGTTCTATTTCTATAAAAAATATCACTGAGATTTTTGTAGGTATTGTGTTAATTCAATAGATTTCTTTGGGTATTATGATATTTTTAATGATATTAAATTTTAAAACACATGAATATGAATTTATTTTCATTTATTTGTGTCTTTTCATTTCATTGAACTAAAAAAAAAAAAACTTCTGCATAGCAAAGGAAACAATTGACAGAGAACAGACAACCTACAGAATGAGAAAAGTTATTTGTGAATCATATCTGATAATGGGCAAACATCCAAAATATATGAGGAATTTCTACAACTCAATAGTAATAATTATGATGATGATGATGATGATGATGATAATTATCTGATTAAAAATAAGCAAAGGACTTGAATAGACATTTCTCCAAAGAGACCATACAAATAACCAATGGGTGTTTGGAGAGATGCTCAACATCACAATAATTAGGGAAACCCATAAAGACCGCATTGAGAAATTACTTCATATCCATAAAGAATGTGTAAAAATTGAAACCATTGTAATTGGTGAAAATGCACATGATTCTGCCACAGTGAAAAAACAATATGGAAGATCCTCCAAAAATTTCAAAATGGAACTACTGTGTGATGCAAAAATCCCATGTCTGAGTTTATAGCCAAAAGTAATAAAATCAGGATCTCTAAATGATTTCCCCCATGTTTGTTGCAGCATTACTCTCAATAGCTAAAATATTGAAAGAACTTAAAATGTCTGTCAATAGATGAATAAAGAAAATGTGGTATAGACATACAATGGAATATTATTCAGTCTTAAAAAGAAGGTGATTCTGTTAATACGATAACATAGATGAATCTTGAGGACATTATGCTAAATGATCTAAGCCAATCACAGAAGGACAAATATTACATGATTCCACTTATATGACGTATCAAAAATAATCAAACTTATAAAAACAATAGAAACAAGGAGTATAATGAGAGTTGCCAGAGGCTGGGGTGAAGGAAATGGGCAATTGTTGATCAACAGGTATAAAGTTTCAGTTATGCAAGATAAATAAGTTCTAGAGAGCTGCTGTACAACATCATGCCACAGTTAACAATAGTGTATTGTGTGCTCAAAATTTGTTAAGAGGACAGATCTCATATTAAGTGTTCTTACCACAATAAAGAAAAAAAATGGTCCAGGGCTTGGTCAGCTCCAGATGAGTACTTGTTGCTGAGAAAAACAGCTCACCAACTCTGTAAACCAGGGAGATCCACGTAGGGCATGTGCTTGTAGCTCTCACCTTTCTCCACCTGACTGGCCTTGGGATATAGCAAGAAGCCCTGCTCCCGTCCTACAACTCATGACCCAAGAAATTGATCAGTGCCTTGTACCAATTTCTGCACACTCCCCACAGATGTCCAGTTCTTATTCTCTTTTAGATCCTGTTAGAATGATAGAGTAATGTAATGGTTTGCCAGAGAGTTAGGTAGGTATGGAGGGCAGAGGGTGGGAAGAAAAGGCTTTTCTGACCTGAGAGATGGATAAAATAATCTCTCAAATCAGGATACATGTAGAAGGAAAGAGAGGATGTCCTTGCCACATGGTGAGTGTGTTAGATAGCCAATGCTGAGCAGGCTTTAACTCCTCTGGGAAGTTTTTGGCAATGACATCTGGCTGGTTTATGCCCCTCTCTACCTGCTACAATAATTTATAAATAACTATACTGAAGAGTTTATGAACTGTTTAGTCTGATACCTGCTCTAGATTCTGAATTTTATGGAAAAAAAGGTCTAATTTACCTCTGAATCTCCAATACCTAATTCAGTGCCTGGAATACAAAAGGTGCTCACTAAATGTTGAATAAACATATTTTTGAGGTACTCCTGAGTGAGTCCTCTGTTCCCATACTATTCTTTGCCCACAGTCCTGATGTGAACAAACCATGCAAATAGGCACATTATGTTATAGGCATCCAAGAACACACCCCTTGACAGACCAACACATGGGTACCAGTTCCCAACTAGCCATACAGCAAAAGGAGGAGCTCAGAAAAGCAGATCTGGGGCTTGAGTCATGAAGATACCATCCTACTTATACACTTCCTTAATGAGAAACAGTCATACAGTAAAAACATAAAAACATAAGAACAAAAAAAAATTTCATACACATAAGCCTATGAATGTGCTTGTGGTGGGTTAGAATTGTGTGTGTGTGTGTGTGTGTGTGTTGGAATAAAGAAGCCATTCCTATATGACTATCTCCTTCAACTCAGCCTCCTATAACCTCCTATTTGGACCATTCATTTAACAAGTATTTATTGTGTTTAGTTCCACATTAGTTGAAGCTTGCCAGTAGGCAATTCTGAAAAATGGGTATTTGGTTGCTTTAGTACTTAAGACAGGTATTTCACTTTTCCAAAAGTAAAACTTCCTTTAGCCAAACTGATCTCATCCATTCTTTGCATAACTTTAGTTCCTGGAACATTTACTGGGGTTTGGTAGGAGCTGTCTCTGTGCTGGTCTTGGGAGGACGTTTGTGGTTCTGTCTACAAGGGGTTAACAGACTAGGGGTTAACAAATCTGACACCTAAATGTCTTCACAATATCCTATATTCCTAGTAGATCTAGGAAAGGCTATGGAAGTGAGGGCAAGTGTCTTTTGAGGCAGAAACCGTTTTGCAGAGGAGAAAGAATTCACGGAGAAGATACTATTTGAATTTTATATTTCTAGAGCCATTTTTCTTTTCTGATCTATATGAAACTCAAAATATCTAAAAATATTCATTTAAAATGGAGATAACTGACTTCTCCCCAAGCCTCCACCCACTCCTTCTGGGGATGTCTCAGTTTCATTTCCAAGAGCTCTAATTTGTTTCTTAAGTTATCTTTGACCTCCTTGCCAGGCAATCTTCCCATCCTATCTTTTGGCACTATACCTCTGGACCCTTCTGTCCCTGAGAAACTCTAATAAGAGCCTTTCCTGGCCTCCAGAGCTTTCCTTCACTTGCCGCCTCCCCAGCCTAAACAAGTCTGAACTACTTCTCCCTTTCCTTCTATGGCTAAGTGGGTCTTCTTCTTGACCTCCATGAGATCCTGGGTAAGTTCTACTGTCTAATACCATTGCTCTTCTCCATGGAACACAGCAATGACAGGAAAAGACAGAACAATTCTTAGATGAAGTCCCAGCCAGCCCCAGTCCATTCATCCCAACTTACCACAATACTATTTGTTCTTGAGCAGGTTTTTGAGATCTTGCCCTTTCCTCAGGGAATCTTGTTTCTCTACCTATAACCTCATTTTCAATATTAAAACCTAGAATTCTATATTTACAAAACCATTGAGACTGCTCCCCTTTGTTCACTTTCATTTTCTCCAAATAGACACTAGCAACTTGAAGAAGGGCATTTTTACACTGCTTCCTGTGCTTGGATACATGGTGGTTACTCAACAAATGTCTGGGTCTCATTTTATGTATTTCCTCAGTGCCTACACACAAAGATAACTCCTTGCATAATAGTGGAACAGACTGAGAAAGATTGTGTGTGAGTGGAGTGTATGGCGTGTGTGTGTGTGAGAGAGAGATAGAGAATGTGTTCATGTGGCACAGGATATAGAGACCCACCCTCATGGGAGCATGATATGACTCAGAATTCCAGACATACAATCTGGTCTCTCTACCTGGAAGCAAATATATACCTGCTTGTCTGGGTTCCATACACCCACATCCAGCATTGTCTCAACTGAAGGGTGTGCATGGAAAAGGCGGAGGAGGAAGAAGGAAGGAAGCTGTCACTGCCTCCTTCTACTCAGCCCCAACCTGACTAATTGAGACTAGAAGGAAATTGCCAGAGGCCAGGAGTCAGGGGCAATGGAACCTAAGGGTCATGAGACCCAAACTTGTGCTCCTCTCTCCAGCGCTTCGTGGAATTGCCTTGATTCATGCCTATGGGAGACCAAGTCTGATTCTCTACTGTCTAAAGTGAAATGATATTTCAAACTGATTACTTAATGCATTTCTCTTTAGGTTTCTTAAAAAACAAGAAGTGAATCTATGTTTTAATGTTGTAAGGATGCATTTCACGTAGATACACTAATATATTTATAGATTTCTGTATTTATCTATAGTTAAAATATATTAGGCTAACTTTGGAAGACTCTAAATTTCATTTGCAATGTAATGTTTTTGAAACTGATACACAACTGGCAATTTTGTAGACTTTTTAAAATTCCAGTGTGGTGTGTGGTGTGTGTGTGTGTGGTGTGTGTGGGTTTATGTGTGTGTTTTACTGGGAATTGAACTCAGAGGCATTTACCATTGAGCTATATCCCCAGTCCCTTTTCAATTTTTTTTGGGGGGGGGGGTATATTTTAAGACAGAGTCATGCTAAGTTGCTGAGACTGGGTTCAGAATTGTCATCCTATCTCAGCCTCTCAAGTAGCTGGGGTTACAGAGACACACCACTACACCCAGCTTGTGGCCTGGTTCAAAAGAGGTATCACATTTTTTTAAAAAGCCTGAAAAAGGCAGTTAAAATTTTCCTTAAGGTTATTAAAAGAATGCCTATGGAATTTACCACTAATACTTGAAACAAAATTTCCCGAAATCACATTGCTTACCAATGTGGAGAGAGGGAGGGAAACTGGGAGGGGGGAGAGGGAGAGAGAGAAATAGACAGAAATTGGCTTACTTTAAAAAATACCCTTCCTGTATTTTCTAGAAATGCATAGAAACCCTACCAGTAGCCTAGATGACACTTAGTAAATGTGTACAGTCTCATTTCTCTTCTCTTCTGCAGCTCAATTCCTTAATATGGAGAACAACTTCATCTGTTTTCGTTACTTTATGGCTAGCTTATCCCACATGTCCCTTTATGTGATTCTGAACAACATAGAAATGCAAGTAAGAACCCTCCATTTGTAGGAGATGGGTGATTTATAACCACTCATTATATAATATCTTCTCCTTAATTGTTATCAGATTTAAATCTAGCAAAAGGATAATTATCCTCCTGAATGCTAATGAGGAAACAGAGAACTCCAGCTCAATTTGTCTCTCCAGGTCAGAAAATATACACGCAAATGTTCTATAGAACATCCTAAGACCTATAGGTCCTGTAGGTATACACTTACCTCTGGCTATAACTCTTTCCAGTCCTTCCTCCCCAGTCATTGGAGCTCAACAAATGTCCTCTTGGTTGGGAAAGGGAACATCTCATAAATACTTCTCAAGATGGATAACTGGTTGGCAGCCCTAAAGCTGGAGGGAAGGGTGGATGCTAGAGGAAGAGGACAAGTGCTTTGTACCTGCCTACTGCCCCTGCTCCCCACCCTGCACACACACAGGCAGAGATGCCTTTGGCCTTCAGCTTAAGCTTACCTGGTGCATTGCAGAGTGGTGGATTACTGCTCCTCTTTTGGAGGAGACTCCTTACCAATTAAGATGCTTTTTCTAAGAGAATTGGGAGTGGAGCAGTGCCCAATGACAATTGTTCTGAACAGATGACAACTGCCCTGCACCTTGAGTGACAAGAGATAAAGCCAAAGGACCAGCAGGCACATTGAGATACTTTGGGCTCACCAATGACACTCTTCATGTTCTCTGCATCTGTCTCTATCCCAGTTAAAATCCTGGACTGTTCCTCAGAAAACTGAATGTCTCTATTCCATGGGAAGGAAAGCCAATCATAGCAAAACGGGGACCAAGCATAACCATCCAGAGGGGAAAGATCTTAGAGAAATTGGCAGCTTGTCTGTGTTTGAATTATTCCTCCGACTTCTCATCCAGTGGCCAAAAAGGGGCAGGTGAACTGCCAGGGACTTCCAGCAGAAAAGTGAGCAAAGACTTCATAATGAGGAAAGCAGGTTGTCTGCCAGGAATTACAAGCAGGTGCTTATTGATGAGACAGAAAGCCTGAACCAGGGAGTGAGAAAGAAAGTTGGAGAGGTTATGTCACACCAGAAAGAAGACTTTATCCTGTAGATAGAAGGTTTTGAGGGGCCTTTGAGAGAATCTATGTAGGAGAATGACATGGGCTCATTTACATTTAAGTAGTTTATTTTCACATAATTTTAGACTTACAAAAGTTTTCAAGAATAGTACAAATAATTCCTGGATACCTTTCACACAGATTCATTCTCTCCCTCCATCTCCCTCTCCCTCTCTCTTTCTCCCCTTCCCCCTCCTTTCTCTCCCAGATGCTTCTTGACTTACAGTGGGGTCACATCATCATAAATTGAAAATATTTTTAAGTCCTAAATGCCTCTTATACATCTAAGCAGCTGAACAGGGTGGCTTATCATCTACCTTACCCATGCTCAAGATACTCACATTAGCCTTCATTTAGGCAAAATCACCTAAGATAAAGCCTATTTTATAACAGTATTGAATATCTTATATAACTTACTGACTATTGTTCTGAAAGTAAAAAACAGAATGGTTGTATGGGTGTCCAAAGTATGGTTTTTAGTGAATACTTATTGCATTCATACCATGATAAAGTAGAAAATTATAAGTTGAGTCATCATAAGTTGGAGACAAGTTCAGTCCATACATGTATTTATATATGGATATACATAAATTTATATAAAATAGATATACACAGATTTATACTTTTTTTTTCTTTTTCCTGAATGCTTTGAGAATAAACCACAGATAAGATGCCACTTGGTCCCTGAATACTTCACTGTATATTTTCTAAAAACAAGAAATCTCCTACTATTTGCCTTTTAATATTATCACTGTGGCTTCTGTATAGAAGACAGTTTGCAGTGAGAGAGATTTCAAACAGGGAGGCAAGTAAAAAGATCTCATCATCCATAAAGGATAGAACCGATAGAGGCCAGACCAGAGCGAGCTTACCTCACCTATCTAGGTGACAGATCAATGGAACTTGGTAAATGGATATAGTTAGAGGTGATGCTGGGCTGCTGGCTGGGCTCCTGAGTAGGTGGCAGGTAGTGGTTCTATTCCCTGAAATAGGGAGTAAGAGCGAGGGGGATGGATGACAAAGTTCCATTCTGGACATGTTGAGACTAATGTGCCCTGAGATTTCCAAGTGGAATTTTTTTAAATGTATCTTTTCATTGACAATTTATGTATACTTAATTTACATATATTTTAATCATGTATAATTTATGTATACTTTGATCATGCATTAATGATCAAAATATCACATTGTGGTCCTGATGAAGGTATTAAGGTGGCCACTGGCCATACCATGGATCTGAAGCACAAGCCTGGCCTGGAGATGAAGAAATGCAAGTCATCAGGATAAAGGTGGTAATTAGAGCCATGGAGTGAATGTGATCACCACTGGAGAGCAGGAGCCTCAGGCAGGTCCCTGTACAATCTTAACATTTCAGAGAATACAGTTAAACCTTAGTCCCCCGGGGTACCAGAGTATCCCAGGAATCCCCTGTCTTGCTGATGAAGCCATCAGGTCCAGACATGGAAAGCCCTGGTGGCTGAGGAGCCAGCTGGGGGCCTTGGAGATAAACCAAGGAGTCAAGAAGAAGATACATGGTATGAAAGCATTAGTGCCCTCTGATCCAAGTGGCTGGATAAAGGCAGGGGAGACCAGCTTCTGTCTCAGTGAGGTCATCATGAAGGCCACAGCATGCCTCCCAAGGAGATAGGGACAAGCAGAGCTTTGCACTACGTCCTGGAGAGTCTCAGAGACGTGAGGGCAGGGTGTGGATCCTGTAACAGGCCTGCTCCTGCCACCTTGGCAAGGCCTGGCTTTGAGGTAGGAGGAGAATTCCTGCTAAGATTTTGACATTAGTCAAATTCTCATTTGTTTGCTTGCTTGATTTGTTGGTTGGTTTAGTATGGTTAGTTTGTGGTTAGGCACTCAGAGTTCAAGCCTCTCCAACATTTTATTGGATGTGACTTCAAGTAACTCACTTCACCTATCTTATTCACCTTTTCCCTATTTATTAATCATAGAACTTGATGGACCACATCAGCAATTCCCAGGCTTTTGGAGTTCACTAAACGTAGTTTTTAAAAATGCAAACAACAAAGAGGGCCAACCTATTGTTTTTCCAAGTAATAGCAAAGGTCCTTTAAAATTACCATCATTTTACAAAATAAAGGTGATTTTGAAATAATTGTGGAAAGAGAATAGTCTCAAAAAATAAACCACCAAAAAACAAAAGACCCTCCAATGAAATCAAAGTCACCAACCTTACACCAATCTCTCTTAAAGGTAAGGATATTTTTTCCTGTCTCTGCAACTTGTTGAGAATGTTATCAAATGTTGACATAGTCCTTGGTCCAAGAGTTAGGGATGTGTTGTTTGGTTACTAGAATGGATCTGGCTCTGGTACCTGTTCATTTAGAACACTTTCTGATCCTGCATATTCTTACTTCAAGATTATTCTTAGACGTCTTTCCTTTCCACTTCTATTGCTAGCTTATCATTTCTTTTCCCCTCATTTCCCTGCCTCCATCTTACCTATTTTCATCCCTATCCTACCTCACAATGTGCACCCCTGCCCAGAGCACTTTGTCTTGTCCCTCCTTGTACCCCATTTCCTGTGGGGGGAAAAATCATACAATGTTCACCTGAAAAAGCCGTTAGGGATGATCATGTTTTACAGAAGAGAAAAGCCAGAGTCTGAGAGGGGAAGCCAATTATACAAAAGGACACAGTAATTACTGGCCAAGCTAGAAGTATACCTGGCCCTTCTTATCATACACGCATGCCTTTCCACAACCCTATGGTAATCAATATGTTTTTAGAAATATTTGTTATATTAGAAAGAGTCACCTCTGCATTCCTTACAGAGCCAGGACCCAGGCTTCCACCCAGCAATTTCAGCTCTCCTGACTAGTCTGGAGTTCAAGGTTTCCATTGGGTCTGGTCCCATGTTCACTGCCCACTGGTCATCACCATAATCATCTACTAGTGTCACATTGGCCTCTCTTTTCCCCCAACACATAAAGTATCTGTCCACCTTCCAGGGCTTTTCTCAGTCCACATTCCCTTTCTTAGAATGCTCCCATTCATTTCACAAAAATTAATTTAGGTCCAATTCAGAGCCATAACCTTTGTTAAGCACCAGGATGCAAAAAATGAAGTCAGTGTTTTTGTTCATATGGAGCTCACAGTCTAGGAGCTTCTCCTGTTTTCCCTGATGCTTTGCTGTTGACACCAGCCACATCCCAAGGGAAGGCCTCTCCTCGGAGCTCCATGACACCCTTCTTCCATATTGTCCCTCAGGTCCTGACTTATGATGTTAGCCTCTGAGCTATAGCTCTTCTGTCATGTTGGGCTGGACTTGTCACCCTAGGGTCATAAGCTCCTTGAGGGCAGGGCTGTGTGTCACAGAGTTTCCAGTTTCCACAGTATGTGGCATGCAGTCTGCTTCCTGTACATTTTCTGATTAACTAGACCCTTGCTAATCTCATCCCCTTTCCCCTCTGCCCAGCTAGACCCAGGCTGAATGTGCTACAGATCCAGAGAACTAGAATCAAGCATGTCTATTTGCAAGTCATACACACTTTGGGGAATAAGGTCCTCTTCCCACCTTCTCTCCCCAGTTTATACCTCTCATCCCCATTACTTCACATAACCCTGTTCACATCCATGAAAGTGAAATAAGGATGAGGTAGACTCCAAGGAAATCCTAAAGGAATAAAAATGTTGTTGAGTGCCACATTGGATCTTAGCCATAGGGGAGGTATACAGATGAGGGAGTCATTGCCAGGTATATGGACCTAGGGTAGGTAGTATGTATGGTCATATCTTTTGTGAACTGGTAGAAGATACCACTTTTAATTCCATCAACTTTATTCAGTATTAGCTGTATGCCCCCATAAACATTTGAGACAGAATGTGGGAAATACTCATGTGTGTATGTATGAGAGTGTGAGTATGAGTGTGTGTGTGTGTGTAAGAGAGACAGAAGACTTATAAAAATGAATGACAGAGTGATGGTAATGAAGACCAGTGGATAATACCATTTTAAAGCCTAAGATACATGTTTGGTCTTTTTTGTGGCTTCCAGAGTCCTTACCCATTCTTTTTCTGTTTTCTGTTGCTAGAAACCACATTGCATCAAACATTCTTGAGGTAGCTGACTCCACCACAAAAGTCTGTTCTGGGTTGCTAAGGAACATGAAAGACAGAATGTAACACCCCAAACCTCACAAATAAGTGGATGGTCACACTTTCTCCAACCATGCAAAGAGCATTCCAGTGACATTTGGGCTTTATTTACTTGGCTAATCCAAGACAAATGATTGAAAAATGTCTATAGGAGTTGAAAGTAGGAAGCTAAGGGGACACAAAGCAGTTTAAATACCCCTTCCCACTGACATATATCCAATTAACATAAGCAGACCTGCCTAATGCTGCTCCCTCTGCTCTGTTACCCTTGAAACAACAAGGACCTGGCATCCTTGCTCCTCTGTCCCCAGCCAGACATGTGGAACAAGTGATGAACTAATGGCCCTCCCAGTGCAGAGGTGACTCTTTGTAATATAACAAATATTTCTAAAAACATATTGATTACCATAGGATTGTAGAAAGGCCTCCTAGAGCCTTTCCCCTCTGTAATAGAGTAATAAGGAGACTGAGTTGGAATCCCTTCCTAAGACTATCTAGGGTTGCTTCTATCTGAATGATGTCAGGTTAAAGAGATTCTCTTCCTGAGAAGACCTGGATTCCTCTGGGTCTCTCTTTAGTCCCTTAGTCAAGCATAGCCTGTGATCCAGGTTTAAGGGAAAGACTGGAGTTAAAGCCTGAGTCTTCCAGGGTTGCAGTGTGATTTCCCAAGATCTCAGGAAATTCTAAGGCTTTTAGTGGAGCCACAACTAAATTCTACATTTGAGATTAAAAATGTTACATCTTTAGGGTTACGTTGCCTATTTACATTTTTGTCAAGGTCTTTTTTCATTTATTTTTTCAGGTATTTTGTTTTCAGTTAACTGCATATATTAGTGTTGTACAACATGATGTTTTGATATATATATACACATTGTATGATGACTTAATCAAGCTATTTAACATGTATTGCCTCACATATGTTAAATAAAATTTATAGGAGGGCATCATTTTGAACTGAGCTTCTTCACTAGACCCAATAGACCAAACGAAAGTAGAGTCTCCTTGTGGTGAAGTTCCACATCACCAAGTCAAAACTAAAGTGTTTACTTGACCTCCTAAAAAATAAGGAAAGATAATAAATTCCCAAGCAAGCCAATTTTAGTTGGCGTGATAAGGAATTTCTTTCTGCTTTAGCTTTTACAAGAAAGCTAACTTTGAAATGACTAATCTATTTTTTTCTCTGTTTCTGCTTTCCTCAGTCCTTTTTTGTCTATAAAACCAGACTCTACTTAGCCCACTCATTCTATCCTATACTCTGAAGCATTGCCCAATTCTTGAATTGCAAATAAAATCCAGCTAAGGTCTTTAAATTTGTTGTAATTTTGCCCTTTGACACATACTTTTTATTTTCATATGGTGAGAACACTTAAAGATCTACTCCACTAGCAACTTTAAGTACACTGTCATTAAGTACAGTCACCATGATTTATAACAGATCTTTTGAATTCATTCCTTCTATCTCTTTCAGTCAAGATCTTATGACACTGAGTGGCAAGTGCCTCTACTGCCTTCAAATTTTTGCAACTACCTTTCATATTTCCAAGATTATGTCTTGCCCTAGTATCCAGAGCCCAGCTCCATGATACTCCCAACAACTGTTGAATGTTGATTTTATGCCAAACACTTGCACATATTTTAAATGGTTCACTTTAATCCTTATTACTGAAATGCCAAATGGTGCTATTATTCTCATTAACAAAGGAAGAAACAGAAGCTCAAAAACATTATGTGTCCAAAGTCACCCAACTGGTAAAGGGCAGAGCCCCAATATCCCAGTTCATCCTTGAATAGGGGAGTATTCAAGTCTGTCCCCTGTGGCACCCTCTTTGTGCCAGGATCACTAACAGGGTCAGGAGAAAGCAACAGGACCAGGGACCTTGAAGCTCATAATCTGGGATCCAGCCAAGGAGTCTTCCATGAGCTCATTCTAAAGCAATGCTTCTTAGCTCCCCCACCCCCTCCACCTTATAATCATTTCCCTGGGAAGCCTGAAGTCTGAGTGACTTATTCATATGTAGAGAGATAGAGAGATAAATACTGTCTACTGTAGCAACCCAAGCTTCTTAATGGGGCCTTAATGGTTTTCCCAACAGCAGGCAGAACCAAGCTGTAGCCCTTATTATTGCTTACAAATACAAAAAATTAGAAAAAAAATAAAGTTCTTCAGTGAAAGCCAAGACACTAATGGCAAAAATAAAAATAAATATAAAAGAAAAAAATCAATAGGAAAAATACAAAACTTTGTTTTAGCTTTATCTGTCCAGCAGTGCAAGCTCAATGTGGTTCTGAGCCCATATTAAGTCAAAGTCTTAACTTAGCTGAGTTTAATGGGATTCCAAGAAAGCCATTTACCTCCTTAGCTGTTTCCCTTAAAACAATGTTACCTGCACAGCCCGTCCAGGCCACCCTCTCCCCTCTTTCAACCAGAACTTCCCGGAACACTGCCCTCACACCCAGCACTGTCCTGAATGCTTGCTCCAGACCATCCCAGATACCAAGGTTCTAAGTCAAAAGGCACAAGTGGGTTTAGAAATCCAAGAAGGCCAGCCCTCATGAAGTGATGGGGAAGTGGGGCAAGGGGAAGGGTGAGGGTGCTGTCATCTCAGAGCCCTGCCATGCCACAAGGGAGGCTGCTAGCCCTGGGGGTGTGAGTAAAACCTGAAATTTGAGGAAGGACATGTGGATCCTATTGTGATTAGGAACTAATTAGGACGCCCCAATCCTAGGCCACCTCGTGACCTTGGGCAGGGATGTGAGATGTATAAAAGATGGACAGTCTCGGAGCATCCCAAACCCCTTGGCATCTCCACGCAACAGTTGCTGCTAAACTGAGGTAAGTGTGGCGAGGAAGCACCCTTTATAGCAGCCTCGCTTCACATACATCCCAACCCCTGATGGGGAGCTGGGACAGTAGCTCTGGGTGGTAGGTTGGAAAGAAAAAGCTTCATTTGGGCCTCTGTCTCTCCCTTATCATTTGAAACCAGTCTATCTTGGGTCCTGTGAATTGTCCCAGTGGGCGATGTGGGAGGCAGGGCTGAGACAGGAAAGGGGCTTCTCCAAGAGGGACAGCATCCTGAGGACCTGCTAGCATGGTGGGCACGTTGTATCTTTGCAAGTGCTGAGAGGGACTTGGTAGAAGGAGAGAGGAGCCTTGTACAGAGTCACTGGCAAGGTTGCCCTTTCAGAGAAAAGAGTGGAGTTTCAGGAGGAAGGGAAGCAAGCTGGCTCAGGAGATCCCAGAAATAGAGAAGTAGGAACAAGATGGTAAAGTGCAGGGGGGAGATCCTGCTCTGGGAATCAGGAGACCGCTGTTCCACTCACCTGTGCTGAGTGGTTATGCAACTGTCCCTCCCCTCTCTGAGGCTTGCTTTCCTCAATTGGAATCAAGAGAGTCAAACTCAAAGGTCCCTTCCATCTACCTCTGGATCTCTCAGTTCTATTCATTTCCTTGGTCTGTGGTGGAGATGCTTCTATTCATTTCCTTGGACTGTGGTAAAGATGCTTCTTTTTAAATTTTTGTACATTTATTTCCTTAACTGAAACCATTATGGTGTTCATTTGTGCTACGTCCTGTGTGCATGTACCCGCCTAAGTATGTCTGTATTTTTACATGCCCCTTTTAGCCTTATAGCAACCCTAAGAAAGGTAAGTGTGGAAAAGTTAAGTAACTTGCTCAAAGTGACATAGCTCTTAGTGATTTAGGCAGGACTGAGATCCCAGGCAATTCTGTTGCAGAAGCCACAGTTTTTACCATAACAACTATTTGCTCTGTTTTTCTCTTCATCTTTCCTTCTTATTCTTTCTTTTCCTCCTTCTCCCTCTCTATATTTTCTTTCTTTTCTTCCACTTTTTCTCCATTTCTCCCCTTCCTTCCTTCCTTCCTTCCTTCCTTCCTTCCTTCTTTCCTTCCTTCCTTCCTTCCTGCCTCCCTTCCTTCCTTCCTTCTCTATGCATCTCCAAAGGAGTAGATATGGCTTACAAACATTCAGCTAAATTTTAAACACACACACACACACCTTTAATTTGTGAAGCTGTCAGGTCAAAGTAAAAGCAGAGCAGCATGTAAATGTGACAGTAAGTTCTCTTGGACCCCAGGATCTCTCTATGGCTCAAGTGTTCCTTGCTTCTGTGTCTTTCTGCTTCCAGTTTCAAGTCCAGCTGCAAGTCCAGCCCAGAATGTCTCAGCAGAAGCAAAAGCAGTGTGCTCCCCCCCAGCAGTGCTGTCCCCCACCCCAGCAGTGCTGCCCCCCACCCCAGCAGTCCTGCCCTCCAGCTCAGCAGTCGAAACAGCCTTGCCAGCCTCCACCCAAATGCCAACAGAAGTGCCCACCCCCTCAACAGTGCCAGAAGTCCAAGCAGAAGTAAGCCCCTGGTCTGTGATCAGAAGCAAGTCCCCAGGGAAACCAAGCATGCAGTTCCTGGGGTCAGCATTCCACATCCCTTTCCTCATCTACCAAGAGTGGACCCACTCACCCCTGCTTCTGGATGCAGCCACCCTTCACACTTGGGGGAATGAGAGTACCAGGATGGTGCTTCCTCAGTCTCTACCTCTTCTTAACGAGCAGCTGCAATTTCCATCTCAGACAATGATCTGGTTCTAAACTGTCTAATCATCTTTGCTGACATGCATCTACATCACCCTGCTGGAAACTTGGGCGGCATGCCCAGACACCCTTTCCCATCACCCTTCCCAAACAATTACAATAGAATTCCTCTGGCACTAAATGTCTGTGTGATTATTCTGTTGTTTGGAAATGTTACATTCCTGCAGAAATTTTGTATCCCTCTTCCAACCCAGAGTCCTAGTGCATGCGGAAGAACAGGCATGGGGAGGTGCACTTTTGGGGTGCTGGGGCATTTACAAGGGTCCTGCCAGGGTGTGATAGATGGGATCTTCTGCAACACAGACACACTCCACATCCATCACATAGATTCAGGGAGCACAGTGCCCACAAGAATGTGTGCAAGGAAAAGCCACCCTCCTGAGCCGAGAAAGAATAAGGGAACCCACCAGCAAAGAGCTGCACAGTGGAGGAAAAGAATACTGCTAATAAATCTAACTCAGACAACACACTCCAAGGGCTGATGGGTCAAAGGAAGTTGGAGACAGCCTCAAAAAGTCTCCCATAAGGAAAATAAAGGCCAAAGTTTCTTCAAGCTAACCTTATGTGTAATCGGGAGACCATCTCTACAAACATCCTACACCCAACACATATATATCCACCAGGTAATTTTTGGTCAGAGTCCCAGTTCTTATTACTTCTCCAGTTGGGTGTTCTCTGGAACTATGTCTTCCCCTACTTTCCTCCTACTTTCAATTCTCTGAATTCCTAAGTGATTAAGGAATAAGCCAAGCATACAGTAATCCAAACTAATTTCTATTGCTTCAATTATCCACGCCCATCCCTCTCCACCAGATCTCTCTCTTACAAAATAGTCCACAAACTGAAGCATTTAAATCTCAACCTGTACCTGCCTCTTCTTTCATGCCTCTAAGCTCCAAGAGAAATGAAAACCGGCAGACATACCCAAAAGAAGTAAGAGAAGACACTAATAAAACTAAAAGTCTGGTTTATCCCCAACTATATATATATTAGAGACCCTGAAGAATGCAAAGTTAGCTAAGATCAAAGTTTTTAGCATGACGTCCTTGAATAGTTGGGCTCTTTTTCTTCATCATGGCTTTTGTCTCCCTTCTATTCACCCATTAACCCACCCACCATCCATCCATCCACCCATCCATCATGCATCGATACATTCTTATTAAAGCACTTGCCTCCCATTTGCTCAGACTGCAATGGACATCACAAACATACAGAAGCAGCTCAGACTTCCACGCCTCTTGGCTTAACAATCCCCATAAAGACCAACCGGAGACTCTCCCAAGACAAACAAAGAACAATTAGACAAAACAGCATCTAATCAAGGGATGACTTGAGGTGTACACTACCTCCCTCATGCCCTTAGAATTCAGAGGAGACCAAGAGTGTAAACAATGAGAGTTGCTGAGAAGAGGAAGAACTTGGCCATCTCTAGAGTTACAGCCTCTACCACAGAGCTCCCAGAAAATACCTGGGAAGAGACAAAGGTGGAATTGAAAGTGGAAGATGGGAGGATTTAGCTAGGGAAGACAGTGCTCCAGAACTGGGCTCTACACAAGCCAGTGCAATGAGTGCCAGGTGTACTCAGAAAGGCCAGCCCCCCCATATCTAAGCTCCAGCACAGGGTGGTAGAAAAATGCAGCCACTCACGCTTGCTGAAAATCACAGAAATTTGGGTGGACAGCTCCAGTGTTGTGACCTGGTTATGTCTCATAACCCTTCCTCTAGAATGTTGCATTTGACAGAAACTCAACTCGGACATATAATAAAGCATTGGTAAGTTGTGTAAACCTCGACTGACTTCATGGAACATGATGTAAACATTTCCCAACACTCAGATATCTTATTCAACAGTCTCCAAATATCTCCTGTCTCCAGCCTCATATATTTATTATCTTCCCCAAATTTCTCTCAGGTGGACCCTTACCCCCTTTTTTCCTTACACTCACTCAGCAACTTAACATAAGCTTTCATTTTGCTTCTCTGGGCTTCATCTATTTTCTCCTCCACTAATTATCATAATCTGCATGTGTGCGCACATGCTACTAGCATGGGCAGAGCAAGCAATCATCTGGAAAATTCCTCAGAAGAGAAAAAGACCACAGCAGTTAGCCTTACTGATTCTTCTTTAACTCCCCTTCATAAATTAAGTTTGGGCTCCAAAACTACCTTCTTCAGCTGCGTGACCTGGAACAACTTCTAGAACTTCTCTAGGTCTCATTTTTCTCATCTGCATAGTGAGAATACCAGTCTCTTGGGGTTGTTGGGGTGGTGGGTGTTTAATGAGACAATATAAATAAAGTAGTCAGTGTAGTGTGGCACATAGTAAGTGCTGACAGTGTTAACTATTGCTTTTATCAGTGTCCTCCAAGTCCAGAAAGAGCATGGGATTTGCCCAGACCTTCAGTGAATCAAAGGTGGGACAGGCAGGGCATATTTGGTGGTGGGGCAAGGACAAATTAAGTAGAGCAAAGGGTCCAAGTGAGTGTTCCCAGAGGAAGCCAGATTTAGTCTAGGATGTAAGCACCCAATTTGGTGGCTGCTCTCCTCTTCCAAAATCTTCCCTTTTTAACAACTGCTCATGGCAGATCCTGTCCCCAAGGTGATCCTGGGCAGCTTTGACCCACAGTGGTCTTCACCTGTCCATTAGTGAATTCAGTCATGTCTCTTTGAGGCAGATTATGCTCCCTGGAGGACAAGAACTGAGGCCAACAAGAAAGCAAGCAGGTACTGGGGCAGGGGCTTGACAGACATAGAGATGCCAACCATGTGTGCACATCAGCCTATTTAATTCTGGCACCGCCCTATTGTGGTTGGTGCCATTATACCTATGACAGAGAGGTTCAGAGAAGTTCCCTATTTGATCATAGTAATAACGTCTTGTCAGTGGTAGAGCTGAGATTCAAACTCAGGACCCTCTGACTCTCTGGTCTGTGTTCTTACTGTGCTAGCAGCTGCAAGAAGCATAAAGAATGGACCTACCAGAATGGGAGACAAAGCCAGGCATGTTCACATACAGTCACACACTCACACTTGTATAACACGGATACACACTCATGCATGTTCACATACTTACATTCAATTCACAAGGTGGGTACTCAAAATAATGTTTACATTATTTTATGGACTTTATAGACTGACACTAGGCATTGACAGATAAAGCTGGAGCAGAGTCCTAGGAGATCCTTGCTGTGGCCCCATCAGCCTCATAGGTTCCCTTCAGTATGGAGACTGAGTGGGCAGCCAGGTAGGCAGGAGAGTTGGTGCTGTGGCTATTTACCTCTTGTTATAGAAGTATTTTTAATATTTTGACCACGGATTCAGCAACACCTGTGCAAACTGCTATGCATCTGCTGAACATCAGGCCTGTGCACACTTGTTCTCACGCACTCACACACTTGCTCTCATTCCACACCCTTCACGAGGCCTTCCATGAGGGCTCGCCACACACAGACACAGTCACATACTGTCCACTACATTCAAATATGTCTTCACCCACCAACACACACTGGCAGACACACAAACACACACTCACACTGTCCCCACCCATGCTGTGGCTCCAGAGAACTGAGTCGGGCTTCTGTCCTCATGACCCATGTCCTCTCACTTTTCTCCAGACCATTGCCACCTTCAGGCAGGGATGACTAACCATCTGCCTCCAGTGAATTTCTACAGAACAGAGACCTCAGGATGAAGAGTGTGGTGCTGAGGGTTAGAAGGGAACATGCCTTTCTCAGAGAAAGAAAAAACTGTACACACACACAAACACACTCCAAATAAAAAATTCCCTGAAAGGTGACATGGATGGTATGGTACAGAATAAGAATATTCGTACATCCTCTTGGAGTCTGACAGATCTGAGGTCCAATCCCCTCCTTCCTTACTTTCACATTAGGTAACCTTAGCCAACTCCCTTGTTTTCTAGGCTATTCAATGAGACTAATAACTCAAGCTTCAGGGTCTGAATGTGAAGCTCAAGCAGTTTCTGACAGGCAGGGCGGGGCTACCCTTTCCTCATTCTACACCCCACAACTAGGAAAGGTCATGCTCACCCACCTGCTGCTGGGCACACACCCTGCTTTGCCCCAGGTGCCTCAACTGTTGGACTCTACACAGAAGCTCCAGCTCCGGGCAGTTGGGAGCTGCAGGGAGCCCTGCCTGTGGGTGTGACAAGCTTTGGTGGGCTCCACCTTCTCCTGCTTGTTTGTACAGACCTGGCTGCCTGACATTCCTGGGGAATCACAGATTCAGGGCACTCAAGACACTGCAGGTATGGCCAAAGCTGATGCCCAGCCATGCTGGAACTCCTCCCAGGTTGCTTAGGTGCCATCCAGTCTGGGTTTTGTGGGGGTCCTGTCCATGTGCAGAGAATAGCATTTCTGTTCTGCTGACTCCTGATTTCTGGTATTCAGTCCTCAGTCTTCTGGGACTTATATGCCAGCTATCAGGAATTAGACTGGCTGTTTCCAGCTCACTCTGAAATGAAATATAAAGATAATCATTTGCTCTGTCCTGGACTTTCCAGATGGCCCTTTGGTTCAAGTCTCCTCTGCCTGCAAGGGCTGATGACCCATAGTGTGAAGATGTCCATATTCAATGGCCTTCAAAGGCACCATACCTCCAAATCAAGAGCACTGGGGAAAGAACATGAGACCAAAATGACTGTCTTGGTCCTGCCCCTGGTCTCCTATGGGATCCTGGGCAAGTCCTTCCCATTCCATAGGCCTTGTATCCCTGCCTGTATGTTTTATTACAGTACTCCAGCAGAGGGAAAACTCTAGGTGACGGCCATGTTGGGCTTGCTGGATTGTTTCTCAGTTTCCTTACAGTTCTGACTCAATATGAGGTGACTAACTCTAATCTCTGTTTAATATCTTCTTTTCCTAACTAGTCACAGTCATGGGAAACTCTAACAGAGGTGAGTTTGAGGGGTGAGGCCACACAAGTTCTTCTGCATGGAGGTGCAGAGAAAGCTTAGCTAAAACCCAAATGCATGTTTGCAGAGCCCTGAGGCTAAGGACTAACTCTTCTCCCTCCAGAGAACCAACGTACATACACAGTCTTGCTGTTGTTTAAAAGCAGCAAGTTACCACTATAAGCAAGTCTCTGTAGTGGGATCTTCACACTCATCCTACATGATAGTCATTACTGCAACATAAAATACAAATCCTTGTTTTGCAAATGAGAAAAGTGAGGCTCAAGGAGGTCGCAAACTTTGCCTAACACCATATATTTAGTAGCTGAAGAGCTGGAATTCAAATATGTCTGTCTTGGCAAAGAAAGACAAATACTGAATGACTTTACTTCTGGGTGGAATCAAAAAAGTCAAACTCATAGAAGCAGAGAGTTGAATGGTTGCTAGAGGTTGAGGTGGAGGGAGATATTGGTCAAAGAGTACAAAATTTTAGTTAGACAGGAGGAATGAGTACAAGAAATCTACTGTAGTTAACCACAATGTTAACTTGATGGTTAAGAGGATAGATGTTAAATGGTCTCACACCAAAAAAAGAAAGCAAATATGTACGTTAATGCATATGATAATCGGGTCCATTTAGCCATTTCACAATGTATATATATTTCAAAATATCATGCTGTATATCACAAACATATACAACTTTTGTCAATTAAAAAACAAATAGAAACTTTTAAAATTGCTTAAAGGGAAGAAAATATACCAACAGGAGAGAAATTGAGGGAAGAAAACTCAGAAACTTTCCATACTATCTTTGTAATTTTATTGTCAATCTAAAATTATTCCAAAAAAAATTTTGCTTTAGAAAATTAAAAGTGGGAGGCAGGGGGAGATCTGCCTTCCATGCAAATCCAACCTTTTGACTATGGTTCTCCAAGGTTAAGCTAAAAGCTCCCACAGCTGGCAAAGCTAGGTTTTTCACAATTATGTTTTATTATGTATTCCAGTAGAGGAAGAATTGTGGGTAATGTCTAGTGAAAGCCTTAGATGCAGATCATGGTCTGTGGAACTGGACAGGAGCCCTTTTTTCTTATTCATATTGGCCTGAGGAAATAAAATTAAATGGTCAGACAAGTATGCATTGGCCAGAGCTTATTCCATGGAGTGGGCTGAGAGAGCTGTTTTTTAAGACTGGTAGAGAGCACTTAGCTGCATCTCCTCAGCTATGCACTGAATGTCTGTATTCCATTCCCCACATGAGACTGGATTAGGAGAGCAGCCTTTGCCTTTGCTCCCTATGGAGAGTGTTGGGTGTACGTGTATGTGTGTGCATTTGTGTATGTGTGCAAGTGCATTCACATGTGCGTGTTCGTGTGTGTGCCCACACACACATGTGTACATAATGTCTTCTTTGTGGACATTCAGGAAAGTACCATCCACTAGCATGATCTTAATAAAATATCCTGCCAATGTTCCATCACATGTAGTTTGACTGGGTCCCCCTGTGGGGACAATTATGAAATCAGAATCTTGGTTTTGTTAAAGATGCTCATTTTGATACACCTTCGAACAGTCTGGGGTAGTTCATAGAGTAGTGTTGGCTCTGCTTCCTAGGGGACTGGTGGCCTGTGCTTTCAGGGCTAGTGTCAGTGAGAAAGGCAGAGGAAAAAGGAATAGGAGAGAAAGGATCACAGAGGAGGACCAGCAGCTGGTGTGCTGCGCCAGCATCCACCCCAGACTCACCTGCTGGTCCTGACATTGCATGGAACTCACACTGGGGATGATCCCAAGCTCCTTCCTTCTGCAGGTTGGATCAAGAGGGTCTGACTGCCCCAGAGCTGGAAGCCAGGAAGAGTTTTAGGGGGGAAGAAGAGTAGGCACTGAGCAGTAATTAAAGCAGTCTCTGTGAGAAAAAAAATTAGTTAAAAACAATCACCTAGGTCAGCAATGGGAACAACCCCTGAGACCAGATGAATGGGCCTTCAGCTGATTTCTTGCTGTTCAAGATTCATTTTCAAGCTGAGCACAGTAGCACACACCTGTAATACCAGAAACTCGGGAGGCTGAGGCAGGAGGATTGCAAGTTCAAAGCCAGCCTCAGCAACTTAGTGATGCCCTGAGCGACTTAGCAAGACCCTGTCTCAAAATAAAAATAAAATAAGATAAAAGGCTTGGGGATGTGGCTCAGTGGTTAAGTGCCTCTGTGTTCAATCTCCAGTATAAAAAAAAAAAAAAAAGATTCACCTTCCACTTGGAGATTTCTTTCTAACCGTGGCTTCCTTCTCTGAAGCCCTTTTCTCGGAACTGAAATGAAGCCAAAATAGCCTTTAAAGAGGACTAGACTAAAGGCTTAGTCACCACTAAAGGTGAATCCACACAGAGGGATACAACCAGGTGTTATTGATCATCTATCTGATCAATGAGCTTGGCTCATGTGTTCTCAGCATGAGCTCCACTGCAAGGGCACCTCAAACATCTTCCCTTTCAAGATGAGACCATCTTATCCTCTCCATCCAGGCTATCCACAAGCTAGGTATTGCTTCCTAACTTCTCCCTGTGCTAGGAGGTACATTCAAGAAGGCTCATCATTTGGGAAAGGGACGGAATGATTCAGTTCCCTCATTTGCTGAACACAGGTGGTGCTTCTCTACCTACAGAGATGGGGATTCACTACAGGCGGCCTTGCCTTTTCTATAGTAGCTGTTCAGTAAATGGAAGCCATTGTAGCAAGACCTCCTGCTCTCCACCCAGACCAATCTTCCTGAACTCTTGGAAGTCCTACCCATTCCATGCCCCATGCACCAACTCAGCAGTCTATCTAAGTCAATCCCTACTGCCATCCACAATTAGTAAAGGGACCCTAGAAAGAGACTGACTTCAAGGGGAAATTTGTAAGTCCTTTCCTCCGGGAGAAATATGGTTCAGCCTAGGAGGCTGTGGCAGTGAAAGGACGATCAGCTGAGTACTCTCCAGCCCCAAGTTTCCCTGCAAAATGTGAAGTAGAGGGATCATTAAGGTCTCACCAGGTTCTCCAGTCTCATCTGTTCCTTCCTGCTAGAACTCTGCTGAAATGAGAAACAGGTGCACTGGCTTGTCATGCCCAGAAGGTGGTGATCTGCCCTAATTGCCTAGGGGCTGGACATGTGATGTGGTTTGGCACAAGGTCCTATGGTCAGAGTCAGAAATGAAATGGTTTATTTATCTTCTGAACCACATCCATGAAGTCATTCATGAAAAATACCAGTTGCCCACAAAGAGATGGTCCTTATCATGTTATTGTGTTACTCCCAGGCTAGTTTTCTTGCATATTTCCTTCCTCTCCTCTCTCCTTGTACATCTCCCACCTATGTCTGCACAGTCACATACACATAATACACACACACACAGGCACATATGCACACACCTGAGTTACCATCCTCTCTGCCATTAGGATACACTAGCTTTAGCATTTACTTTTCCTTTGGCCAGTGTTAAGCAGAATTAGGAGGGGACTCTCCTTGGCAGAAATAAGTCAGTTCTTACATAGCTTTGGGTATCAGTCAGGATAAATTATGCTCCAGTAACCCATGAAGCACAAATTCCAGCAGTTTAAACAAAGGCTCATTTCTCACTTATTCTGCATGTCCACCAAGATTTAGCTGCAGACCCGCTACACACTAATTCAATTTTGGGACCCAGGCTGACAGAGCATCCTCTACCAGGAGCGTGGTCAGTCCTTATGGGAGAAAGGAACACAGTGAACTTGAAGTTTACCTTTGGTGGGCCAAGACAGAAGGACAAAATTCCCCAAGCAGGAGGAGGCTAGGGATGCAAAAACAACTGGGGTCTGCTGCATGGAGCTAAGAGTTCTCCATCACAGACACCTGAGGAATCACATTTATATGGACTCTGGTTGAACTAACTATATGTGGTATTTTAATTTTTGTTTATTTGTTTTACTGTTTATTTTTGTGGTTCTGGTGATTGAACCCAGGAATGCCCCACCACTGAGCTATGTCTCCAGTCCTTTTGATTTTTTATTTTGAAACAGGATCTCACTAAGTTGCCCAGGCTGACCTCAAACTTGAGATCCTCCTGTTTCAGGCTCCTGAGTAGCTGGGATTACATGTGTGTGCCATTTCACCTGGCTATATGTGGTTTTTTAAAACATATATTTGATGTGTATCTGTTATCAACTGAGAGGAGTCAAAGAAAAGTAGGGAATGTTCCTGCCTCAGGAGGTTCACAGTTTCTGGGTGTGGTGGTGCACACCTGTAATCCCAGTGACTCTGGAGGTTGATGCAGGAGGATCGCAAGTTAGAGGCCAGCTTTAGCAACTTAGTGAAATTCTGAGCAACTTAGTGAGACCCTAAACAACTTAGTGAGGCCCTATTTCAAAACAAGAAGGTCTGGGAATGTGACTCAGTGGATAGTGTCCCTGGGTTCAATCCACAGTACCGAAAACAAAACAACAATAATAAATTAGTTGACAGAGGAACAGACCACTGCATCAAAAAGCAGCAGAATCAGTGTCAGGACAGGAGCTTCCTAAGTGGAAATGGGAGTGTTCAGAAGCAGACCAGCTTCTGAAGTTCAAAGAGGATTAGTTAGGCACAGATTAGGGGCAAGCAGTCCAGGCAGAGGAGTGGCATGTCAGCAGGAAAAGGAGAGCATACTATCTTTAAAAATAAAAATAAACAGTAAGTACTTCACCATGGCTTATGGCTGGAGCAGTGGAGAATTTGCACAGAAAGAAGGAAGAGTGGGAATGAATGGGGAGAAAGGAAACTGGGAGGCTTTAAAGGGAGCTAAAGTGTGAAGGACTTCCTAAACCATGCCAGGAACTGTGGACTTTACCCCAAGCTGTGTGGGGAGTCCCTGAAGGATCTGGGTATGGAGGGGCTTGGTTACCATGGACACAAGGTAAAAGCCTACCCTTTATCTTCCCATCCAGCTCAGCAGGGATGGATGTGGTGGTGGGGTGAGGGTCATATACCAGTGTGCTAAGCATGTGCAAGTTCAGTTACAACACAGGGTGGCGCAGAGACCTGGGGGGCCTGGTCCTAAGATTAGCGTCTCTCAGTCATCATGGGATACTGTCTAAAGCTGATTCTGGCAGCACTTGCTTACTGTCTCCTGAAGCCACTTCTGTGGTCAGAGAAAAGGGCACCAACTAGACAAACTGGTCAAAATTGTACTATCTCCTATTAGGTCTGTTTGGTTGGGTTCCCTATCTCAGCCACCAACACTGAGGCCCCAGCTGATCTGAGGGACAACCTGAGCCCCAGCACCCCATCCTAAGGGCCAAGGGACAGTCAGGTCCCCCATAGATAGTGTGCCACAGATGGAAATGTCCTCTTGCCCCAACCATCTTCCAGGAAGAGAGTTACTGCCCACTAGGGTTGCTTCTGGATGGTCTTTATTTGAGGCAACATCCGCTGAGCCAGTTGACCAATAAAAGATTCTGTGCTTGGCCAAATTCTAATCAGGCTCCTGAAACTTTTCCTAGGCCCTGTGCTTCCCTGTAAAACCCAGTTTTAGCAAAGAACTCAATGTCAATTTAGCAAGAAATAAAATTTTTAAAAATTTTAAAATAATTTTAAAATGAATATTAAATATTTATTTATGATAATGGTTACTTATAATAACTAAAAGAAATAAAATGAAGAAATGATTGTCCAGCTCCTACAATATACTTCTTAGGGGATCCTACACAGTCTTTTAAAAATTTTTTAATTGGTGCATTATGATCATATGTAATAGTGGAATTCATTGTGACATGTCTTGTCTTATACCTTTAGTTTCCCCCACACTTGATACCTGATGGCCCTTAACATCAAATCAGGTTCCTTAGCCTTCACTATCCCCCAGGTATAGTCTTATCACCCTGGCTTATCTTCAACAAGAATCTTGTTAGGTTGGTTTAGCCACAGTCACCTTTATCCACTGTGTTTCCTTTTAGTAAGTTTCTGTCCACTGACTCCCACCCTGTTCCTTGGCTATAAATTTCATCAGAGATGCACTTGACGATGTTGTATTTGAAGATGAGCCAAAACTCTCTCTCCCCCACTGCAATGGTCCCTATTCCTACCACAGTTGCCCTAGATAAAGTCTTCCTTAAGGTACTTTTCTTTCTCCTCTCTTCTTCTCTCTTCTCCTAACCTCCCCTCTCCTCTCCCAGTACTGGGAATTGAACCTAGAGGCACTATACCACCGAGCTATATCAGCAGACCTTTTTATTTTATTTTGATACAGGGTCTCACTAAGCTAACCAGGTTGGCCTCAAACTTCCAGTCTCCTGCCTCAGCCTCCCAAGTTACTGTGATTACCACTACCCTATCCAGTTCTTCCTTACATTTATTTTAAAAAGTATCATTGAATTATTTTTTTTTCTTGAACATAAGGGATGTTAATCATAGGGAATTCCTTGGAGTTTTCTACCTTTGGGCCCCTATCCTCAATTGGACTTGCTTTCTTGTACTATACTACACTCTATATACTTTCTTATACTATACCTACTTTTCAAAGTTAGCCATCTGCCAACCAGCCAACTCACTAGTCAGGAAATCAGTGGATGAAACACTCCACAGCCAGCTAGTCAGTTATGGGTGAACTGAGCAGTTAAGCAGCCAGTTTGGTGGCTTTCTTCTTACATGTGCACTCACCCACTCACTCAGCAGCATCCTTTAGTCACCGGATTATCCCATTATGAGCCAGTCTACCAGTTGGCCAACCACTAGTTGCTAGGGCATCAGTTCTATGCTGAACATCCCTCTTGCCTCTGGTACTTTGACTAAATAGAAAGAGCTCCCCTGCACACACTCATCTGAGTATAAAACATCCAGGCTCCGGGCCTCCTATAGGCAAAAGATGATTTGGCATAGATTTTCAAGGTTGAAGGATACAAGGGCAATGTGTGTGGTTGGGAAAAACAAGGAGAACTATTTAAACACCAACCCAAACTTGATAATGTAGGTTAGTCCACAAAGTATCCTGAGACTTCATGGGTTTTACTTGTAATACCAAAATGTCTTAACAGTGGGTTTACACTTCAATTCAATCATTTGTAAATCATTTTACACTCATTCATGTATCTATTTTTTCCTTTAGATTTATGGACTGGATATAATGTATACTTGGCTACTGTGAGGGGGTAGATTATACATAAACACAAGCATACATAACAGGGATGGAACATCTCCAACCATCATGGAACTTACATTTGATGTTCAGTCTACATATATTTTATAGCTTATAATACATACCAAGTCAAAACATTATATGCAAACCCAAATATGTATAAATAAAAATCTGCAAGTATTGTGAAGATGAAAGCACATCTTTTGATATAGATTAGTAAAAAAGGTCAGAAATAAACACATTTAAGATGGTTCCTGAAGGTTGAATTCCCTTGGGAAATTTAGAGATAGGCCATCATCACTAATGGATAATACATAACCACTGGTTATATATTAGCCAGAAATTAATATGAAGCAAATGTGGCATGATTATGATTATAAAGATGAGCTGACACTAGCTCAGTCTTAAATTTTATCTTTGCTGGACAAGCAGCTAAAATACAGGAGCTCTGGAAGTCTTAAGCTTCCACTATCTTCTCTACCAAGCACATGGCTCTTCTCATAAAAGTCTCTCATGGCTGAACAAAACTCCATTGTGTATGTATACCACATTTTCTTTATCTATTCATCTGTTGATGGGCATCTAGGCTGATTCCACATCCTGGTTACTGTGAATTGTAATTCTATAAACGTTGGTATGCATATATCACTATAGTATGCTGAATTTAGTCCTTTTGAATAAATACCAAGGAGTGGGATAGCTGGATCGTATGGTGGCTTCATTCCTATTCTTTTTTTTTTATCTTTATTTTATTTATTTTTATGTGGTGCTGAGGATCAAACTCAGTGCCTCACACATGGAAGGCAAGCGCTCTACCGCTGCAAAATCCCAGCCCCGTTCCTATTCTTTTTGAGGAATCTCCATACTGCTCTCCAAAGTGGTTGTACCAATTTGCAGTTCCACCAAAATATATGTTACATTTTCCCCCACATCCTCACCAGAAATTATTGTATTTTGTATACCTGATGATTGACAAAATTATATCCTTTCCTGGTTAATGGATGGAACTGGAGAACATTATGCTAGTGAAAAAAGGTAGACAAGGAGAGTCAAAGCTGAATATTTTCTCTTGTATGTGGAAGCTAAAGAGAGAGAAAATAGAATCAGGAAAATAGCAGGAGACCAAGAGAGCAGAGGAAGGTGATGGAGAGAGAGGGAAGCAGGAAGGGCATGGGGAAGTACTGGGCAACAAAATGTACCAAACAGTGCTATGTCCATGTACAAATATACCAGAATGAATCCTGATACATATATATATATGAAATATATATATGAAATATATAAATTATAATGCACTAACCAAAATAATGAGAATACAAGGGAGATCAGTAGAGCAGAGCAAGGGAATCTGAGGGAGGGAGGAGAAAAGAGAAAGAAAAGGTACTGGAGTGTGAGATTGATCAAATTACATCATGTGTGTATACAAATATGGCATATTGAATCCCACTATTATGCATAATGTGCCAATAAAAAATAATGGCTTAATCAATAAATCAAAAAAATACCCATTATCAATCCAAAGCATTCCTTTTCCTTTTTTTATGTTGTTTTATTCATAGAAATGGCATAATATATTCCATTTGTGTCCATATGAAGCCCTCAACAACCTTTTCCCCAAAATCCAGAGCCAAAAATGGCGTTGCGAAAATGGAGTGGAAGGTTCAGTGATCAGCATTATCTCTGCAGGACACCTCCCAGTCCCAGGTCCTCACTTCCTTGTCACTCCACTGTTTACCTGCAGGGTGAGGCTGGGTTTCTCAAGCTTTGACTCACCTTCAGAAATGAAACTTGCCTGTGCCCTCCCATCCCTAATGGAGTCACAGGCACACACCTATTCTCAGGTGCCTGCTCTCTCAAGCAGGAAGAGGAAGAACTTGGTTTCCTGGTGTCAATTTAGCGTGGTCCTTTGACCAAGAGGGGAGCAGGTGCAGGACTCAGGATGTGCCAGGCAACCATCCCGTGACTAGGCCGGGCAAGTGGGGGTACTAGAAGTCAACTTTCCCCACAACTTCTCAGGGCTTGCCCTACCTGAAGGAGTTATTTAGATGGGGTGATCTGAGGGATGCCAGCAAGTCTCCCCTCCTACTTTGAAAGAATAATCCACGGACCCAGCCAGCTAGGGTATCTGAAAACCAGCCATTGACGCTTTAAGAGACTTGGGTCAGCCGCCACAGTAAGATTCTGGACCTAGTCACCACTAGAGCCACAGTTTTCTCATCTATAAAACATATAATACAAGTAACTTTCTTCATAAAGTATTGTGAACACTGTATTTGGAGGCGCTTTATAAAGGTTTAATGACTAATAAAAATGCACCTATACCCCGTAGTGTGGGGAGAGAGATATGTTAGGGGAGGGAGGGAGGACAGTCTTACCTGAGTTCCAGGGAGGAAGGCAGGAGGTAGACTGGGCCAAGAAGAGGTAGAGTCCACCAGAACCAATTTCCTACATTGTCCTCCATGTAGCTTCTTCTAAGAAGCTGCCCTTCAACTGGCCAAAAAGAGCCACAAAGTTAGGAGACTATAATTCAAACCCAGCTTTGACATTAATCTTTGCATGACCTTGGGCAAGGCATGTCTTCATTCCAGTGTCAGTTTCTTTCTCCAAAGAATGAGGGTAATGTGACCAAGAGGGAAGTTGAATGCCAAGGTTTTAAAAGATGTAATGTATGGAATGCTCATAAGATTGATTGTGTCTTGGATATTTATATCTAACAAGCATGGCCCCTTTGAGGCCACCATGTTTAAGTCTCTATCCTGGAGTATCTTGAGATGATAGCTGTGCTGAAAACTAAGCTTCTATTACTAACCAGAATTCTTCAACTAAGCAAGAGTTGTCTGTTGATAAAATAAGAGGCCAATGATCAAACTGAGAAAAATAAGGAGGACTAAAATTCATTACAGAGAAGCAATGTGGTTGAATGAGACACGAGGAGATGGAGCTGCCAATTTGTTCATATGCAAAATATGCACACTGATATATTCTAAGTGCCAGGCCTATGAATGTGTCATAGTCTGTGTGTTTGACAAATCTGTATATTTCCCTTGAGGAGGAGTAGGCACAGTGGAGTGGGAGGGTGGAAGTGAGGGATGCAGGTGGAGAGGAGAGGAAGCTAAGGTGTGGGTGGAGATGAGAGGAAGCTAAGGTACAGGTAGAGAGGAGAGGAATTTGAGATGCAGATGGAGAGGTGGCTGGAGATGGAATGCAGAGTCTAGGATCTGGAACCTAGAATATTACATTCTTATTGTTGATAGATTTGGGAAGAAGAAGAGGTCTATTCTATAGGGAGAAATTTAGGAAAGGGTCAATTCTTAAGTGAGGTTAATCCTGAGAAATAGGAATATTCTGTCTACATAGGACAGAAATCTCAGAAAAGCTTATTAGCCATGGCTCCTACCCAGTGACAATCACATGGCTACTGTGGTGATATTGGCCACTATAATGAAATGGAAATGAGCCCTGGTTCAAGGCCCCTTCCAGTTGTTAAGCAGGCCATTTAAGTTCTTTGGGGCTGCTTTTACAAACTGTAAAATCAGATTTCTATTACACAACAGAAATGTCATGAGGATTAAATGAGAGAAGGCATTTGAGAAACACTTTGGAAAGTACTTTAAGGTAGTCCCATCATTTCCCAGGCATCATTCTATGTTTCTAGCAATGACAGAAATGAGCACAAGGGTGGCCTCTAATCAGGCAGGAGCCTCAGGCTTAGGGCAGTGATCCAAAGGTGAATCAGCCTCCCGAGACAGTCCTACTCTCCTACTTCCCAGAGGTTAGGTCAAGTGGAGGACTGGGTTCCTTCCCCTCACTTGAATAGGTCCCTTTGGATTACTAGATTTAGCAAATAGAAATAGAAACTCCCATGGAAAGATCTACCATGTTCTTGGATAGGCAGAATTAATATTATCAAAATGGCCTTGCTACCAAAAGCACTATACATATTAATACAATTTCTATTAAAATGTTGTTCTTCATAAAAATCAGTCATGAAATTCATTTGGAAAAATAAGAGGCCTAGAATAGCCAAAGCAGTTTTCAGTGAGAAAAGTGAAGCAGGAGGCATCACAATACTAGACCTTAAATTATACTACAGAACTATAGTAGCAAAAACAGTATGGTATTGGCACCAAAACAGATAAGACCAATGGAATAGAATAGAAGACACAGAGACGAACCCATGTAGACACAGTTATTTCATACTAGAAAAAGGGATCATAAACATACATTGGAGAAAAGATGGCCTCTTCAACAAATGGTGCCGGGAAAACTGGAAATCCATATGTGGTAGAATTAAATTGAACTATTTCTCACCTTGCATGAAATCCAATTCAAAGTGATGAAGGACATAGACATTAGACCACAGAGTCTGCACCCACCAGAAGAAAATGTAGGCCCAACTCTCCATTATGTCAGCTTAGGAACTGATTCCTCAAAAAGACTCCCAGAGCACAAGAAGTCAAATCAAGAATCAATACATGGGATGGCATCAAAATAAAAGCTCCTTCACAGTGAAGGAAACACTCAAGAACATGAAGAAGAGCCTTTAGAATGTGGAAAAATCTTTGCCACCTGTTTCTCAAATAGAGCATTAATCTCCAAGATATACAAAGAACTTAAAAAACACCAAAAAATCTAATAATAATAATAATTAATAATAATAATAACAAAATCAATAAATGGGCAAAGGAACTAATAGTCGTTTCACAGAAGAACAATTACAAATGGTCAAATATATATGAAAAAATGTTCAACATCTCTAGCAATTAGAGAAACACAAAATTATACTGAAATTCCATCTCACTCCAGTCAGAATGGCAATTATCAAGAATACAAGCAACAATAAATGTTGGCAAGGATGTGGGGGGAAAGGCACACTCATACATTGCTGGTGGGACTGCAAATTGGAGCAATCTGGAAAGCAGTATGGAGATTCCTCAAAAAACTAAGAATGGAACCACCATTTGACCCAGGTATCCCACTCATTGGTATATACCCAAAGGACTTAAAATCAGCATACTACAGTGACACAGCCACAACAATATTTATAGCAGCTCAATTCACAATAGCAAAGCTATGGAGCCAAACTAGGTGCCCTTCAACAGATGGATAAATAAGGAAAATGTGGTATATACACACAATGTAATATTACTCAGCCATAAAGACAAATTAAATCATGGCATTTGCTGATAAATGGATGGAACTGGAGACTATCATGCTACATGAAATAAGCCAGTTCTAAATAACCAAAGGCCAAACATTCTTTCTCATATGTGGATGCTAACACAAAATAAGGGCAGGGAGATGGAAGAATAGAACTTCATTGGATTAGACAAAGGGGAATGAAGGAAAAGAAGAGGAGATGGAATTAGGAAAGACAAGAGAATTAATTGGACATAACTTTCCTTTGTTCATATGTGAATACACAACCAGTGAAACTCCACATCGTGTACAACCACAAGAATGGGATTCTAATTATAATAAGTTAGACTCCATGTATGCATAATGTGTCAAAATACACTCTACTGTCATCTAAAAAGAACAAATAAAAAAAGAAATATAAAAAATGGAACCTTCCCAGTTATGTTTATATTTCAGATAAAGCAACAAATAATTTTCTAGTAAAATGATGTCTCATGAATTATTTGGTACATTCTTCAGAAAGTTATCTGAAATTCAAATTTAACTAGATGTCCTATATTTTATTTGACAAGCCTACCACAGAGACCAAGTTCTAGCCCACCCTTTTTGGCCATCACTAATAGCCTCAGCAACCATCCTCTCAGTGGGAAGATGAGGGACAGAAGCGCCATGAGCTGGGCACCATTTAACACTGTTCCTACAAGGGAGGCCTCATAGAATACTATGCAAATAGTCCCTCATGGTTAGGAAACATAAAGGTACTGTGTATTAGGGACAGGAGAGGGGTTAGATGTCACCTGTGGCAAGGCATTGACTAATGTTTAAGAATCTGGATTCTTTGAATCATCTAGCTCTGAGCTCAAATCCCATCTTTGCTGTTTACTACCTATGTGACCTTTCTCAGCCTCATTTTCTTATTTGAAAAATGATAACTGTTCAGTCAGCTCAAGATCTTGCATCTCTTCTCTTAAGGCGAATGCAGACTGTACAATATGGCCAACCTCACATCGGAGATGAAGCACTAAGCAGCCCACATGTGCAAAGGAGCAGCCAACCAGATGCTGACACGTAGGCAGTAATGGCGCCTTCTACCAATCAGCGGATTTTTCCTGACTCATCCCGGAAGGACTCTGACCTCAGCAGGATCCCCTGACCAACCCCAGGGGAACAAAGGACTCCAGATACCTCCCCTTCCTGACCGGGCTCTTTCAATTTTCTGTACTGTGGAACACCTGCGCAATTCTCCCCTCTAGCTCTGTTGGAGGGGGAATTCACCCGGAAGCATATTTCCCAATAAAGCCTTACCCAGCAGTTTTATTTACCACCTTTTGGTCTCCTGGCTTTACAATAACAATATCATTTGCCTGACAAGAGTTATAAAGACAAAATGAAATAATGGGCATGATAAGTGTGGTCTCACTGCTATGTACACAGTGATGATTCAATAAATGACAGCAATTAGCATCAGAAACAATGTTTCCATTTTTGGCAGAATTGTCCCAGACTTCATCTTCCCCTTCTCCTTCCTTCCTCAATATTTCTTCTCTCAGTCTACAAGCAGCTCCTCAGATTTGCTTTGTTTTAAAAAGATCTTGAGTTGAAGCAAACTCTTTTGGTGGGTTAACCAGCTCAGGTACAGGGATGCAGAGTGCTAGAAATATCTGGTGGGTGGTTTCCATCAAAACAGGCTAGTAAAGCAAGTCTCTTGAGGAAGTGCAGGTGGGAGAAGTGGGCGAGGAATTCTCTGGGAGCAAGTAATCAGGCCACACCAAGGGCCTGGGGGAGGTTGGGGGCCTTTATAAGGGTTCCAGGAGTGGCTGCCCATGGATCTGCACTCAGCCTCCTCTCCAGGGTCTGCTTTGCTGCCTCTGGTAAGTGAGATTGCACCTGTTCCTCTGGGATTTGTTGGGCTCTTTCCTTCTCCTTGAACTGCTTTGAGCCTCTAGGCCAAGCTCCTCTCCTATTCTTGGGTAATCAGGGAAATGACATAGCTTCTTGACAATTATGGAAATGTGACAATAATTATTACTTAGGAAATTCAATGTCCTTTCACACCATTGCTAGATACAACATTTCCTTTGGGCCCTACTGCAAGCTTTAAACTTTGCTTTTTAGGTTTACAGAGGCAGGTATACTGGACACTGTATTTCCTACTGCTCATCCCCCACACCTCACTCTTCCAATTGCCACCTTTCCATTTTCTGGGGCCTATACTTCCCATTTATAATCACCAATTTATAAGATAAGGAATTCTGCCTACAAAGAAAGTCAGAGATCCTCATTAGAACTAAGAAGGCCTCAGAAAATTTCCAATCTGCATTCTTCATTAAGGGCACAGAGGTCCAAAGAAAGTAGAGTGCCCGCAGGTATACCTGGCCAGTGACTGGCAGGTTTGCAACTAAATCCATACCAGAACCTGATGGTATAGTGCTCTTTCCTTTGAACCAAACTGCCTCTTGTTAAAACATGCTTCTATGATCCTTTGCCTTTAGTGATGTATTTGACCCCCATGGTCCCCAGTTCTCCATGGAGGACAAAAACCTCCACACTACAGGCATGTTCAATGATTTTCCTTATCATTCCATGGTGAGTCAGGGGTGAAGTGAAAATTAGAACCCAAGCATCTATGTTCCTGGTCCACCCTTTCTCCAGCCTCATCACTTAACACACCATCACACTGCCCTCTGAGACAGAGACTGCCCTGCCTTCTTCCTCACACCCTTCCTTCCTTATGCACGTTCACCACCTGCATTATCCAAGGTAGCCAGTTGACATGTCCATCAGTGAAGATCTCACGCCTTAAACTTGAAAAATGCTTGGGTTGCTTTTAATCCTCATTTCATCACCACACCTTATTTTCTGACTGAGAAATAAATCATGTGTATTAAGTCGGGAGTCCATGGGAGGATGAAGGAAGATAGGAAATCTGAACAGCACAAGAAAATGAAGAAAGGAAGAGAGGAAGATCCTAGTGGGTGGTGTGTGAATCAATCAACTTGAAGCAATTAATCATGCGTCATGTCCCTGACTGTTGGAGGAAAACACTCTTCTAAGAGTCAGACAGGAGAGATGGAGGGAGCCATTCTCATGCTATCCCTACACGGGTTTCCTTCAGATTCACCTGTTCCTGGAGCAATGTCTTCACAGCAGCAACAGCAGCAGTGCCCACCCCAGCAGGTCCAGCAGCAGCAGGTGACACAGCCCTGTCAGCCACCTCCTGTCAAATGTCAAGAGACATGTGCACCTAAAACCAAGGATCCATGTGCTCTCCAGGCCAAGAAGCAATGCCCACCCAAGGCAATAAGCCAGCAGAAGTGCCCTGCATCCCAGCAAACTCCCAAGAGTAAACAGAAGTAAGGATGGACTGAAGATTACTACCTGCCTGCCACCCAGGCTACCAGAGGGAGCCTCATCTTCTTCCTGCTCTCCATCCCTCCAACTCCATATTTCCCCTCCTCCTTCTACCTGGGGTCCAATGAATCATTGTAAAAATTTCCTCCTGTTGAACCTCTCATCATATGTCCCTCTTTTGCTCCAAGGCCTTTTCTATATCCCACCCTAATGAACTCCCATGTGGGCTTGAGAAGACTCACCCTTTCCAGCCTCCAGTCTGGCCATAACTATAGCCCCATCCATATCTCAAAGCAAGGAAAGTATCTGAGCTTTTCCTGGGGTTCTACCCTGATAAGTGTACATCAGAGCTGATGCATAGCTTCTGCTTCAATACTTTCCCCAATGTCCCATCTGTATTTCTCTTCTATTTACCCTACTAATAAAATGTGCACTTCATGTATTAAATTTGTGTGTTTCCTGGGATAACTGTCTTCCCACTCCCAGCCCCAGAAGTAATATTTGGAGAAGTGAATGAGTAAATAATGTTTCTGGGAGTTCAGAGTATCACCATATGGGCACAGTTACTTTCCAGTAGCTAGTGATGGTGGGTAGGTCAAATCCTGACACATCTCCAATAAAAGAAGGGAGAGAACAAACCTAGAGACCAGGCTTATCCCATCTAGGGAAGATCAAAAAGTGGAGTAAATGTTTTGTTCCTACATTGATGAATGTGGTTTTGCCTCTTAGAAGTTGTTATTCTGAAAAAAACACACAAAACATACATAAATGACTTGAGCGCTACATTGATACAAACATGCAAATTACTTTTTCATGTATTTTTTATTGTTCTTTCATGTATTTATTGACTCACACTCACTCATCTGATATTTAGCAAATTCCAGTATGAGCTTAGTTTTCCACTCTGCCTGTGCTGGTTTTTCAGAGCTGTCCTAAGACAATCCATCCTGAATCTGTCTCCTCTTTGATAGTCAAAGTCATTTTCTTATATAAGAAAGTTTTCTCCAGGGGTAGCCATGCACAGAGTTTGTTCAAAGTATACAGAGCTTGGTTTTGTCAGCCTGACCTCAATGAACTTATGAAAGAAGCTCTATTTTTGTAGTTGAGAGCCTAACTTTCCTCATCCTAGCATGAAACCAGTTTGCCTGTATTAGAAAGAAACAGTAAACCTCCCAGATGTAAACAGAGATGAGCCTCTGAAGGAGAGACCCTGAGGGAGGAACAGCTAGACACACAGCCAGATTTCCCCCTTGAGCTTTATTCTTCTCTTGGGTTCCACTCACCTGAATTTTAATTGCCACTATTGGCAACACCAATAATAAATCACTTCCTCATTTAATAAACTGGTCTGAACAACAATTAATAACCACCCTCTCTATTTTACCTTAACATCACTGTCCATGGCTGATATTCCTCACTAATTATTACCTAAAACTTAGTGGGTACAGACATTAAACAGGAACATCAAACTTTGGAAATCCAAGATTCATGGGCTGGGGATGTGATTCAATGGTAGAGCACTTCCTTAGCGTACTTGAGGCCGTTGGTTCAATCCCCAGTACAACAAAAACAGGCAAGATTCAGAAATGAATGCTCCTAACCCCAAGAAGTCTTTGACAGTCTTTCTGCATCCAAATCTCTGCATCCTAAAATAACTTCCCTCTGTCAAAGACTTATGCATCTTAGCAACCCCCTTCCTGACTTCCTTCCATCCAAGCCCAACCAGTTCCGGATCCCATTGTTTTTTAAATGCTATGTCTCCTAGGAAGGCCCTGGGAAGTCCTCCCACAGACTTTTGTGTTGGAGAGCTGACAGATTTGCAACATCCTCAGCTACTTGGACAGACTTCAATGAAAAAAAAAAAAAATGCTTCTGCTTCTGCATTGTCCTTTGCCCAGGTTATTAACTCAGTAGGGAGGGAAAGATACCAAGGCTTCCACACCAATGGCCAGGGACAGAGTCCTATCTCTTTCGGAATATGTGATTACCAATTGCTCTGATAAAGTAATATGTTCATGCAATTCCAGGATTCAAAGATTCACAAAGCAACATGACTTATATCAAAATCCCACCCATCCTTGTGGTGAAAGAAGAATGATTCCTGATTCTCTTGCACATAAAGTAAAATATTATCAAAACACAAAGGGACATTCATTTCAACTTCTTCAGTGACCAAAAAATAAAACTTAAGAATTTTCCTAGCTGGACATGGTAACATGTGCCTATGGTCGCAGCTACTCAGAAACCCTAGGAGAAAGGATTACTTTGAGACCAACCAGGGCAGCTGAGTGAGACTCTGCCTCAAAATAAAGAAACAAAAATTCTCCAACAATTCCTGTATTCTTTAAAGTATAAAAACTCTTGTACTACAACAAAATTTCCTTTTAAGACCTAAAGCACACCACTATCCAGCCACACCAAATAATCCACTTTCTCCAAATATACCATTCAGTTTTGATGCCTCTGACTTTTCATTCATGCTATTTCTTCTGTATAGAATACCAGTTCTCCAAAGATGGTAGGATGAGATGGACATCATTACCTTAGGTACATGTATGAAGACACAAATGGTGTGATCTACTTTGTGTACAACCAGAGAAATGAAAAATTGTGCTCCATATGTGTACTATGAATTGAAATGCATTCTGCTGTCATATATAACAAATTAGAACAAACAAACAAACAAACAAACAAATAAATAAATAAGAATACAAGTTCTCTACTTTTTTAAGGTATCCTTTTAGCTATAAAAGTTTGGTTCAAATATTTCCATGAAAACACACTTAACATTTTAGAAAGAACTAATAACTCCCGTAAGCTTTCATGACACTTCATAGAAATTTTTATTAATATAATTATAACTTTTTCATTAATCAAGCATATAATTATTTTTCACTATAATTCATTTTATGTGTTTAATTCTCCTGTTACATTATAACCCTTTGAAGCATAATGGCTTTATTGATCTCACTATCCCCAAATGCACAAAATGCTTCTTAAAAGTATAGAAGAAAGAAGTGTTTCTGAGTGGAATAAAATAGGTTATGGAAAACCAGCATTTTAGTGTACATCTAGGCCAAATCTGTAAATTCTCTGCACTTGCCTAAGGTCCAGAGGACTCCAGGGAGGTGAGACAAAACTTTTTTCCCTGTAATAAGTTGTGGACTACAGACATAGCAGAAGAATGAAACTCTGAGTTTTCACTGTGGAGGACGTTTACTGGAAGATTTATTTTGGCTCACCCTTTCCGTGGCTTCAGTCCATGATTACTTGATCACAGAGCTTTGGGCCTTTGTTAAGGCATAACATCATGACAGGGGGTTCAAGGTAGAGCAGAGATGTTCACCTCATGGTGACCAGGGAGCAAAGAAAGATAAAGAGATGAGGTCCCGGGAACAAAATAAATCTTCAAAGGAATGGCCCCCTGTGTCCTCTAACTAGACCCCACTTCTGTTTTCACTACCTCCCAACAGTACCTTGAACAGGGGATCAAACCTTTAGCACATGTTCTTTGGGGAGACATTTAAGATCCAAGCCATAACATCCTGACCCCTGCTCCCAAAAGCTGTGCCTGTCTCACAGTGCAAAATGCATTCAGTCCATCTCTAAGGTTACTAAAGTCTTAACTGTTCAAGTTTTGCTGAAAAGTCCAAGTTCAAATTCTCCTCTGAGACTCATGGAAAGCTCTTAGCTATGATCCCCTATAAAAATCAAAAACAAAATACAAACTTCCAAAATATAATGGCACAAGATAAACATTCCCATTACAAAAGGGAAGAATAGAATATTAAGAAAGGATCGAATGAAAGCAAGACCAAAATCTAACAAGGCAAACATTAAATCCTATAGCTCCATGTCCAGCATCTGTGGTACATGATGCCATCATATGAGCCCTGAAGGGCTTGGGCAGCCCTGCCCTATGGCCTTGCTGGCCACCGTCCACAGGGCCACTCCTTGGGCTGGCTTTGCTCATTGCCTCTGGCTATCCTCAGCAGATAATCTATGTTCCTAGTATGTCTAACTTCCTGGGGTTTCCATTGAACTTAGGCTCCACTCTCACAGCTTCATTTATTGCCCTCTCAGGGACTCTGATCCTGCCACATGCTACCTGGCCTCCCAGGACTTCCTATGAAATCTCACTGGAAGCCTCTGTGACCCTATAAGTCTTGCAGTCTGTATAACTGTAAAAACAGCACCATACAGGTGAGATACCAAGGTCTGCCAACAGCAGGAGCAGTAAGTGCGCCCATTTGGATGGTAGTTACAGCAGCTTCTAAGTGCCTGAATGGCTCAAGGTGGGAAAACAACTCCCTAGGTGGCCCTGTGCAAACAGGGCACCTCAAAGTTTTTCAAAGTCTTTCAAAGGAGTTTATACATTTTTTCATCCTTGGGCCTGTGACGGGTGGGGACTGAATAATTCCTGAGATGCCTTCAAGGCATGTTTCCATTGTCCCATTGAAAAGTCCTTGGCTTCTTTTTAATAGCATTAATCTCTTTAGAAACCCCAACTTTACATGAACTTCTTTTCTGGCCAAACTGCAAATTTTTCAAATCCTTCCACTCTCTTTCTTACTCACAATCCTTATTGTGAATCTTCCTAAAAATTGACAGAAATACCCAGTCCACAGCCTGAATGCTGTGCTGCCTTGAAATTTCCTTTGCCAAATAAATTAGTTCATCACCTTTAAACAACTTCACACAAAGTCTCAGGTCATAGTCAAAATATAAGCAAGTTCTTTGCCAGAATGCTACACAAATAACCTCTAGTCTAATTCCCAACAGAGATCTCTTTCCCATATAAGCTGAACAATTTTTACCGTCTGCATTAATATCAGCATTCTGGTCTTCTGAGCATCTGTCAGAATTGTTCATTAAGCTCTGTGTACAATATTCTATGGCTTCCCCAGCCTGCACATCCAAACCTTTTCAAACTCTCCCAACAAACCAGTTCCAAGGGTTTCTGAAACATATGATCAGGTATAGTCACAGCATGACCCACAGTATGGCCCCATTCCTGGTAGAAATTTTCTATATTAGCTGGTTTTCTGTCAGGGTGACAAAATACCTGAGAAAATCAACTTAGAGCAAGAAATATTTATTTTTTCCTCATGGTTTCAGATGTTTCAGTCCATAGTCATTCGGCCCCATCATTTTGAGCCTTTGGCAAGACCAAAACGGGAAGCACAATGTGGAGCAGAGGTGTTCACCCTTGTGATTGCCAGGAAAGTGAGCTTAAGGTCTCAGGGAAAGAATAAACCCTTCAAAGGCATGTCTCTCCTGCATGTGACCTACACACATGGAGTATAATCTCCCATTCTTGTGGTTGGACATTTTCTCTGGTTAACTGTCCTGACATTCTGAGCCTATTCAAGCTCTGCCAAAGGCCCCACACAGCACCAGAGATGGGGTTACCTGCTGTAGCCACACAGCCCCTCTGAGATGGGTGTAACCTGCCAAGATGACAATCAACCTGCTGACTACAAGACATCACAAATCAAGATCCTGCCCTTGAAACCTTATCCCTGCCTTTGATGTAACCCCTTAAACTAAACCATGGGAGCCATTTTGTCTTGTTTTGTTCCAGCTCCCATGTGTACTGGATCTATCAGGGGCTCCAACATTTTGAAAACTATAATTCTGACTTTGTCTTTTGTTCTTCACTAATTGTTTTAGACTTTAATTTCTCAGGTGGCTTATACCCTCCTCAGCAAGAAGAAGAACCCCCAAAGGAGACACTGGCCATCTATCTTCCCATAGCAATTACCAGTAAATGGACAGAACTGAAAACTATCATGATAAATGAAATAAGCCAATCCCAAAAAACCAAAGGCCAAATGTTCTCTCTAACAGGCACTTTGCTTACTCACAATAGCTGGAGGGTTTCAATGGATTGGTCAGGGGGCATGGGGGAAAGAATGAGGGGTTAGGAATGAGAAAGACAGTAGAATGAATCAAACATAATTTCCTGTGTTCATATATGAATACATGACCAGTGTAACTCCACATCATGTACAACCACAATAGGAGGTTATACTCCATGTATGTATGATTTGTCAAAATAATCCTACTATCATGTATAACTAAAAAGACCAAATAAAAAATACATAGCCAAAAAAAAATATTTCAGGCCCTGATTTTCAGGGCAACTCCAATTCCATACTATGTAATCCTGAATTTTTAATAAAAACCATGTGTTGTAAGAAAAAGAAGAAATACTCCTCTGCACAGGAAGTGGCCATGTGGAAGTCCTTTTACTCTGGCTCAGGAATCTATGATGTGTAATTGTTATCTTTTTCCCGGCTGGGGAGAGCTCTGGGCTGGGAAAGAGAAGACTTGGATTCTGGTTCTGACTCTGCTAATGAATACATCTGTGACCTTGGACAAGTTCCTTAACATCAGTCTTTTGTCTAGAAAATGAAAAGTTAAGTTAGATGCCTTCTTCCTGACTGAAAATTAGATGATTTCTTGAATTCGGTTTCCTTTTTGTGGATCCTATTCCCTATTCCACCTCTTCACCCCATCGGGGTAAAATTGTTGATGTCCTAATAAGCCAGGTGTAGGAGTATGGGCATTAGCAATATCCAGAAAGTGAGAAAATAAATAAGTAAAAATAAAAAGGAGAGAATCTACAGAATCGAAGAAAATCTTTGCTAACTGCTTTTCTGACAGAGGATTAGTATCTAGAATATATTTTTAAAAACTCAAAAAACACCAAAAAAAAAAACAAACAATAAATAAATGGGCAAATGAATTAAACAGACTCTTCTCAAAGGAAGAAATGGAAAAAGCCAACAATATATATGAAAAAATGTTCAACATCATTAGCAAGTAGGGAAATGCAAATAAAAACTACACTAAGATTTCATCTCACACCAGTCAGAAGGGCAGTCAACAAGAACACAAATAATAATAAATGCTGGAGAGGATGTGGAGAAAAAGGAACACTTATTTATGCTATTGATGGGACTGTAAATTAGTACAACCACTATGGAAATCAGTATGGAGTTTCCTCAAAAGAGTAGACATGGAACCACTGTATGACTGAGTTATGTCATTCCTCAGTATTTATCCTAAAGTATTTATCCTTAAATAAATCTTTTTTTTTTTTTTTTGGTACTGGGGATTGAACTCAGGGGCTCTCAACCACTGAGCCACATCCCCAGCCCGATTTTGGGTTTTATGTAAAGACAGGGTCTCACTGAGTTGCTTAGCGCCTCGCCATTGCTGAGGCTGGGCTTTGAACTCGTGGTTCTCCTGTCTCAGTCTCCCAAAGTGCTGGGGTTACAAGCGTGAGCCACCATGCCCGGCTAAATAAATCTCACTACAGTGATACATGCATACCATCTTATAGCAGCACAATTTACAACAGCCAATCTATGGAACCAGCCTAGATGTCCATCAACAGATGAATGGATAAACAAAATGTGGTATACATACGCAATGGAGTTTTATTCAGTCATAAAGAATGAAATCATGTCATTCACAGGAAGATGTATGGAACTAGAGACCACTATGTTATGAAATAAATCAAACTCAGAAGGTCAAAGGTCATATGTTTTCTCTCATATGCAGAAGTTGGAAAGGAAAAGAGGAAAGAAAGGGGGCAGGAGTGGGGAATCTCATGAAAATCAAAGGGAGATCAGTAGAGGAAAGGGACCACAGAGTGGGAGGCAGGGAGGTGGGGGGGCAGTGCTGGAGAGTGATGTTGGCCAAATTATATTGTTACATTGTATGCATGTATGAATATGTAACAACAGATCCCATCATTATGTGCAACTATAATGCACCATTAAAAAATGTGAGAAAATAAATAAATGAAGGTCCAATTCCATGAATAATTTCAAACTGTAGTGACCAGAAAATCTAAAAATAAATAGCAACTATGAGTTTTAGGTGACTTTGAAAGGTAAAGATTCATTTTTAATTACATAGATGGGCAGCGAGTGGGGAAAGCTGTCAAGAGGTCAGGATCTGCCACCCTAAAATGTGTCACTTTGACAAAGGATTATTTTGAGCTGAAGATAATTAAGCGTCAGTAGATACAGAATGAATTCTCTGACTTCCCTTTATTTGCCTAAAAGCAGTATATAAACTTTCCTTTTTGAGGTAGCACAAATTCCTCTCCCTCTTGATCACAGTGAGCTAAGCAACTCATTACTAGGGGGCAGAGAACCAATACAAAGATGAGTCTGAGCAAACAATGCTTGCTAAAATAAGCCCTGTCTTCCACTGATTCCCTATATATCCCTCTGCGTCTCTCTCTAATTTATTGTCCTTTCAAACCCCAACCTTTATCTTTTTTTTCCTTTTGTTTTCATTTCTTTTTAAACAGATTTATTGAGATACAATCCATGTATCACATAATCCATCCATTTAAAGTGTACAGTCTAGTGGTTCCTAGTATGTTCATGGAGTTGTGTAACCATCACCACAATTAGTTTTAGAACATGTCCATCACATAGAATAGAAACTTACAGCCATTAGCAGTCATTCCCTGTTTATCTTCCCTCCCCCAACTATCTCCCTGTCTCCCACAATTATTTTCTATCTCTCTGAATTTGCCTATTCATGGCACACACTTTTTTAAAAAAAAATCTCCTATTTAATTGAAATTATACACTCTTTAGCCAACATTCTCCCATCCTGCCTCCCCTCCAACCACCCAAGTCTTTGGTAACTACCATTGTGCTCTTTGCCTCTGTGAGATCAATGTTTCTAGATTCCACATGAGTGACATCATGTGGTACTTGTCCTTCTGTGTCTGGCTTACTGCACTTAACATAACATCCTCCAGTTCCAGACATGTTGCTACAAATGACAGAATTTCATTCATTTTTATGGCTAAATAGTATTCCATTTGATTATAAATACACATTTTCTTTGTTCATTCATTCACTGATGGACATTTAGGTTGATTCCATATCCTAGCTATTGTGAAATAAAAAAATACTTATTTTATTTCCTTTAGATACATATCCAGTAGTGGGTTAGCTGAATCAAATGGTAGTTCTATATTTTTAGTTTTGGTTTTCTGAGGAAACTCCATACTGCTTTTCCATGAAGGCTGTACTAGTTTACATCTCCAATAACAGTATGTTAGAGTTCTCTTTTCTCTACATTCTCACCAACATTCATTGTCTTTTGTCTTTTTTATAATAGCCATTGTTACATTAAGAAATAATATTGTCATTTGGGTTTAGATTTTTTCTTGTAATTAGTGACATTGAGCATTTTGAATATGCCTATGGCCAGTTATATGTCTTCTTTTGAAAAGTGTTCACTCAGGTCTCTTACCCATTTTAAATCAGGTGACTTGTTTTCTTGCTATGGAGTTGAGTGTCTTATAAAATTTTAATATTAATCTTTTGTCTGATGTACAGTTTGAAAATATCTACTCTGGATGGAATCATCTCCCATGTTCTTGGCTAGGCAGAATTAATATTGTCAAAATGGCCATACTACCAAAAGCACTACACAGATTCAATGAGTGCCCATCTAAATTCCAATGACATTTTTCATACAAATAGGAAAGTCAGTCATGAAATTCATTTGGCAAAATAAGAGACCCAGAATAGCCAAAGTGATCATTAGCCAGAAAAGTAAAGCAGGAGGCATTACAATACTAAGCCTTAAATTATACTACAGAACTATAGTAACAAAGACAGCGTGGTCCTGGCACTGAAATAGGTATAAAGACCGATGGAATAGAAGACTCAGAGACAAACTCACATAAATACAGTTATCTCATACTACACAAAGGTGCCAAAATATACGTTAGAGAAAATATAGCCTCTTCAACAAATGGTGCTGGGAATACTGGAAATCCTTCCGTAGTAGAATGAAATTTAATCTGTACCTCTCACCTTGCATGAAACTTAACTCAAAGTGGATCAAAGACTTAGGGAATGAGACCAGCACCCCCTGTGCCTCCTGGAAGAAAATGTAGGTTCAACACTCTAATATGTCATCTCAGGAATTGACTTTCTTAACAAAAACTCCTAAAGAATAAGAAGTAAAATCAAAAATCAACAAATGGGATGGTATCAAACTAAAAAGCTTCTTAACAGCAAAAGAAACAAGAGTGTGAAAAGAAAGCCTACAGAATGGGATAAAATCTTTGCCGTCTGCATCTCAGATAGAGCATTAATCTCCAGGATATACAAAGAACCCAAAAATCTTAGCACCAGAAAAAAACAAGTAACTCAATCAATAAATGGGCAAAGGAACTGAACAGACACTTCTCAGAAGACATACAAATGGTCAATGGATCTACGAAAAAATTTTCAACATCTCTAGCAATTAGAAAAATACAAATTAAAACGACACTGAAATTTCATCTCACTCCAGTCGGAATGGCAATTATCAAGAATACAAGTAACAATAAATGTTGGCAAAGATGTGGGAGAAAGGGCACATTCATGTATCACTGGTGGAACTGCAAATTGGTGAAACCACTCTAGAAAGCAGTATGGAAATCCCTCAGAAAACTTGGAAGGGAACCATCATTTGACCCAGTTATCCCACTCCTTGGTATATATCCAAAGAATTTAAAATTAGCATACTACAATCACACAGTCACATCAGTGTTTATAGCAGCATGTCACAAAAGCCAAGCTATGGAACCAACCTAAGTGCCCTTCAATAAGTTAATGGATAAAGAAAATGTGATATACATACACAATGGAGTATTACTCAGCCATAAAGAAGAATGAAATTATGGCATTTGCCAATAAATGGATGGATCTGGAGACTATCATGGTATGTGAAATAAGCCAATCCCCAAAACTCAAAGGTTAAATGTTCTCTCTGATATGTGGATATTAACTCACAATAGGGAGAGGGTTAATAATAAAATGAATAGAAGAAAAATCAGCAGAGTAGACAAAGGGAAATGAAGGGAAGGGACAAGGAATAGGATAAGGAAAGACACTGGAATGATATATGAATATGTCACAGTAAATTTCACCATCATGTACATTTTTAATTTTAAAAAAATGCTGAAAGTAAATAGCAGAAAGATCAGTAGAGAGACGGGAACAAGGGATGGGAGGAAGGGAGGGGCAGGGGAAGCACTGGGGACTGAATTAGAACAAATTATATTCTGTACTTTTATAATTACACCAAAATGAATCCTATTGTCATGTATATCTAAAAAGAAGCAATAAAAAATTTTTTTAAAAGAAAATATTTTCTCCCAATCTGTAGGTTGTCTCTTCCTTTTTTGATTGTTTTCTTGATTGGGCAGAAGCTTTTTAGTTCAATGTTATTTCATTTGTCTACTTTTGGTTTTGATGCCTGGGCTTTTAAAGTTATATCCAAAAAATTACTGCCTAGACCAATGTCATGAGACATTTCCACTGTATTTTCTTCAAGTAGTGTCACAGTATTTGGTCTCATATTTAAATCTTCAGTCTCTTTTGAGATGATGTTTTACATGGTGAAAGAGAACATTTTAATTATGCTCCTCCACATGTGGATATCCAGCTTTCCAAGATACCATTTATTGAAAAAAGTGTCCTTTTCCCAATGTGCACTCTTGGCATCTTAGTCAAAAATCAGTCGGCTATATATCTGTGGACATATTTCTGGGCTCTCTAGTCTGTTCCATGTGCCTAGTCTGTACCTATGTGTCTCTCTGTTTATACCATTTCCATGCCATTTGGGTTCCTGTAGCTTTCTAGTGTGTTCTGAAGTCAGGTAGTATGACACACCCAGCTTTGTTCTTCTTGCTTAAGATTGCTTTGGCTATTTGGGCTCTTTTGTGGTTACATATGAATTTTAGGATGGTCTTTTCCTACTTCTTTTAAAGTCTAGCCACTTCCCTAAGTATTCACTTCTTTTTTGTGAAGCTCCTGTGCATGTAAAAAACACTAACATCAATAAGAACTACGTGCTTTTCTCCTGTTAATTTGTCTTTTGTCACTTAAATTCATGGGCCCCCATCACTGAATCTAAGAGGGTAAGATTTTCCTTTTCAATAGCAGAAAACAATACTTAGTAATTTGGAACTCTAAAGGTCATAATTTAGCCCTGTCAGAAGCTCCTTGGAGTTAGGAAATATGGGCCTGTAATCCACCAGAAAGTCTCCATACCATGCACATGATGGAGTCCAGGAAGGTGACACAGGATCATCTCCTCCCTCCAGGCTACTGGCTCTAGAACTAGCCCTACCAAACCAACCTGAGTCTGTGCTTTGATGATTCCCTGGAGGGAGAGTGAGGTACAAGGGTGTGTAGAAGTACTTAGCCTTCCTTGGATGGTACTTAATTGCTGGAATCTCCCAGTACCCTTAGGCCAAACACCCACATGCATCAGAATCAGTTGCACCAACACCAGTGTCTTCCCAGGCACCTTGGCACCTACCTGACCCTCCTTCCACCTGGAATAGTTTGTAGGACTGGAACTGTCCTGATGGATTCAGGTCCCATGAGTTGATATTTCTGTTAGGGAAGTGATTTTGATCCCTCACTTCATCTGGGATCTTAAAAAATTAATTAAGTAAAATTGTCATGGAACTCAGACATAGACCAAATGGTATCGATTGTAATCAAGGTAGAAAAGCCATATGTTTAAAATAGTGTTTCCCAACTTGTTTGACCATAAAAAACATCTAGTGCATATTTTAGAAATACAGATCCACAGCTATTCCCCTTCATTTTGATTGAGAGAGTGTAGCAAGATCCCAAGAGATTCTTATGCTTAGGTCAGTTGGGGAAATACCCCTCATTGGTGAAGAATTGACCCCAGAAGCTCATAGGTTGCTGCCTAGATCCCCTCCAGATTTCATAAAGCTGAGGCTTCACACTGGAGATTTGCCTGTCATTTGGCAAACGTGTCAAATGACTGACTGACTGACTGACTACTTCAAAAATGAAGAAAATGATGGAATTCTGTGAGTCACTGGAGATAAGCTTCTAATAATAGATGTAGTTCAGACTCTGATGAGAAGAGAGGCACTTGATACCCATTATCCATCCACTCTGTTTTAAACTATAGTAGTTGTTTTGCATATGTAATATCATTTAATAACACCTCAGAGAGCAAATATTATCATTCCTAAGTTACAGGTAAGATACACTGAGATTCACAAAGGCCACAGAGTCACAGTGTTGGATTTACATCTTGGCTTTGCCTCCTATTTGCCCATAAACTTGAGCAAGTGATTTAGTCTTTTTGTTCCAACTTCCTCCTCTATGGAATGCATTTATGATCTGTTCCTTGCACTGCTAGTGCAAGGCTCAGTGTCACGCTAGTGGTAGATATCATTTATAAATTTTTCTATTATCACACATACAGCCTGTAAGGAGCTGAGTATGGATATGAAGTCAAGACTTGAAGTTTTCAAACCTGAGGTCTACAGAGGGAACTCTGCACTCTGGAGGAACTTGCTTTCAAAGGCAGGCCAGGGATAAAGCAGGTATAGGTGCACACACAAGAGAAGGTATCCGCAAACAGTACCTCCAATGGAGTTTTGGATTCTCTGTAGAAAATTTTAAGCCACATGCTTGCCCTCCCCCTCCATACTCCAAGGGACAATGAGTGGTCAGAAGAAGAGCACATCAGTCTTAACTGCCCCAGATTCCAGTACTCCATGTCAATCATCCATACCCAGAGAATCTCTCTCTTAAATAAATGATAGGCAGTTGATCGGTGTGGTTGTGTGAGCATGTCCACTCAGTGAGTGACTTTTCTAAAAGTATTCCTCTCGCTCATAAGATGCCCCACCAGTATTAAAAAGCAGAATTTTGAAGTAGTATTTAAAGTTCTTCTTTTAATGATGAAGACATTAAAGTGCAGAAAAGTTAGGCAACTTGTTCGAGGTCGTCCAACGAATAAGGGCATAACAAGCCTTTGAAACAGCTGGGCTAGATTCTAATCCTGGGTTTTTTCCTAAGCAAGAGAAACCAGATTTAATTATTTTTCTATCCTTTCAAGACTGTTAAGGAAAAGAGGAAGGAAAGGGAACAGAGTATATTCTTAGAGAACTAGTGGAATGGAGAGCTAGCATTCAGGTTTTGCTCTGATTGTGCAGCTGTAGAGCTTAAAATGAGTGTCTTCTCCCCACTTTTTTCTTTCTTCTCCCCTCCTCTGCACCCATGTTAGCAAGCTTGGCTCTTCCTGCCTGTTGGGTCGAAGTGCTCTGGAGGCTTCTAACACCTGGGATATGATGTTTCTTCCTTCATTCCCTGTTCTTTCTTGAAGCAGGTGGGACCTGTATGGGACTCTTAAAATTTTTTTTTTCATGACTTCAATCACGCAGTTGACATGGTCTCCTGGGTCCTCAACATGATCAGAAGGTAGGAGGTAAAACTTTCCCAAGACTACATGTTTCCAGATGTTAATATGCTTTAAGTATGCACATGAGCAAAGACTAGAACCTCAATTCTGCAAGAACTTCTTTGCCAGGTCTAGGTCTCGGGAATAATCTAAGCCAAGAAAAGCTTGATCACTGATTAAATTGAGGGCCATCAATCTGCTTTGCTTTGCAAATGAGATGTGAACCGGAGGCACTTCTCAGAGCCTGTGGCGGATCCTGACTTGGGGATGAAGGGGAGCCAGTTTGCAACTTGGGAAGAACATCAGCTTCATGTGCTTATAAGTAGGGGTTCCTGCTGGAGATAAAGCTCAGTTCGTAGAGTGCTTGCCTCGCATGCACAAGGCCCTGGGTTTGATCCCCAGCACCACAAAAAAAAAATGTAGGGGTTCCTGGGAAAGGCTGAGAAATCTTGGGAGTTGTATTTATCATCAAACAAAGTCCAATTTCATGTGGGAATTTTATAAATTCCCTGATTCAATCTCTCACCTAGCCCTGGTGATGAAGAAACATAGACTCTTCTAAAAGGAGAAAGAGTTCAAGCCACCAACAAATGGCTTCAGATAAATGAATAGGGAGAACAGTGTTGGGAATCAAGGGGAAATTCCAGAGGTGAGAGCCAGCGTATCTTTCGAGGAAAGGTCACACAGGTGGAAGCAGGCAGGAAAGTCCAGTAAAAGGCAGATCCCTGATGAGAGAGAAACTCCTTCACATCCAGGGTGGTATGGGAGTACCCTAGCTTCAGAGCTGAGTTCAGGTCCACCTGGCACCTGAGACAAGCTGGGTAGGACAGAGGAGCAAGAAACAGGTTCCTCTGGGGCTCAGAATCCTCCCAACCACAAAAGCAAGTTCTGCCTGGAGCTCCTACAGTCACAGACCCTGAAGAGACTTGGTAAAGGGAGCAACCAGGGCCATCTAGAGCAGGCTGAAATGAGGCAAGAGGCTTGGGGCTCAGGGGTGGCAGTGGCACTGCACCAGCCTGAGAAAGGTGAGTTATTAAACTGGCTGCAAATGAAGCAGATGGGTAGGAAAGGCAGTGGAAGTCTTGTCTCACTCTTCTTTCCAGCTCATCCCTAGAGACCCATCACTAGTTCTCTTACAAGGAACTTCTCAACAGTTCTTGAAGCAATCTCCAGTCCTCTCTACAATGATGCCACTCACTCACTCGCTCGCTCATCCATTCATGTGTGCATTCAGTCAGTCGACAGTTACTAAGTCTACAAATGCCAGTTACTAAGCAGCTACTACACACCATGTGAGGATGTATGTGGACCAATGGCTACCAGGTCACAGTGGTAGATTGATCTGGATTCAAGTCCACAGGAGGTGACCCAGCTAGCAGATGCTCCACCAACATTAGGTGTGTGTTTGGGGAAAAGAGGGTGGGATGAAGAAGAGGAGCCATCCACATACCTGAGTATTAAGGTAATTTGAATTTTCCAAAGGCCCCAACTGTTAACAGATTGTGTTTGGAATACAGCTCTGAATCAGTGACCTCAGTTTCATGTTATGTTGATTGGAGAAAATTGTTGGTACAAGAAAGAGCTCAGGGAACCCTTGATTTATAACCCTTCTCAGAAAAGAGAAGCCCCATGGCAGGGAGAATTTTCAGAATCTGACCAGGGAGGCAGGCATACCTGAGTAGGTGCTCAGAGGCAACCTCAAGGTTTCACTGATCAGAGTACCCAGGCCAAGACACTATGCCATCCTGAGACCTGCTCCAGAATGAAAGCAACTGAGTTCAAAAGGCATTTTAGCATTTTTATCTTTTTTCTTCCTCTCTTAGACCCTGGCCCACTGTGTGATGCTGAACTAAATAAGTGCCTTATTTTTACCGATGCTATTCATGCCTCCTCCTATTTTTTACAAGTACTTATAAATACCTACTGTTAATTCCCAGAGCCATTTCAAACATGAAGCAGCTTTTATTCTTAGGCTGCATCTTAGCAATGATTGAGGGCTCACCCACAAGGCAGGGCTTTTTCCATCTTCTCATGTTCCCGGTCATGCAAAGCTTCCCCAGATCTGTGAGTGGACCCAGTGCCAAGCAAAGAAGTTTGAGCTCCCCATCCTTTCTTTCATCATTTTCCTATCTGAGCTTAATTTCCCTAGGGGAAATAGAGGGGTTTAAAACAAAGGAGAACACGGGGTTTCTGTGTAAGATTCTTCTGGGAGTTTGTTGTTCCACTTTGGTGCGTTGGTTTCACCCTCATGCTCTCAAATCCTTAATCATCCTTTGAGAAGTGCAGACAAAAAGCTCTCTGAGATCCATTAAAGCCACCATTAAGCCACCCAGTGGCTTATATTCTCACTCTGAGGAGTTCCCTCTCAGCAACAGGAGGCTTCATTTCTTAACTCCTTAGAATGACAGACATGATGGGTATATATTAGATGCTCCATTAATATTTTTTGAATGGAGAGAAAGCAGTGTGATCATGGGAACACCAATGGTTTGAGCAGGGACATCCCGGACCCTCAAGAGCCCCCAGGGGTACAGTCAGACAAGAGAGGCAAACATTACAGCCAGGAGGATCTCCAAGTGTTGGGGCTCAAGGCAGAAGTGGACAAGAGGTGGTAGGGATTTCAGTACTAAGAACTCCATGAATGAGCTTGGGGTGAAGGCAGTTAGAAAAAGCTCCAGATGTTCAGATGGCGGATAGAATACAGTGGGGTTAGGAAGGAGGAAAGCACCATGCCCCCATGACTGGGTGGAGTAGAAAAAAAAAGGTTATCCCAGAAGAGGGATTAGTCGTTGAAAATTAATGAAATAGGAGAGGGGTGAAGGTGTGGTTGGTGAAAGCAAAGCAGGTTTTCCCAGACTAGCAACCAACCAGGGAGGGGTGGGGCTGGGGGTGATAAGTAAATAATTCTGAATGTTTGTGGCTGAGTGGAGTTAGGAGAAAGATGTGGGAAATGGACGTAAAGATCTTGAATCTCCCCAGATGATCTGAGGAGTCTATAATCAGTCAGTGCCTTATCTGTAGCATCTACCTAAGAGAGCCAGCCAGTGCTCACCTCAACTCCTCTCCGCCTCTTCCCTTTCCCACCTGTTCAAGTGCCCAAAAAAATTCTACCCCACAAAGCATGAAGAGCCACCATCTCAGTGAGAAACGCAGCAGGTGGCAGGGCCAATAGAGGACTCAGACCTCCTCCAGATCTAACTCATTAAACCTTCCAGAGGCCTGTTGGTCATGCAGGACACCTGTGTCTGAGGGGGAGGGTGGCAGTGGGACCCCAATGACATCACTGTCAGACTACCAGTGCCATTAAATCAGGTGGGCGTTTACATCACAAAAGCTGAGTCAAAGGGTGATAGAGGGGAGCAGAATGAGTCATGTGTTACAGGTAAGGAATGAAAACAGAGCAGCTGAGGCAATTCTGTTTCCTTGAGGAGAGCTGTTCATCTTATAAAAGCCAGCTGGCTGCTGCCTTCACATCAGTCCCAAGTGGCGAGACAGACCACTCTTCTCTGAGTACCAGGTGAGTCTCTGATTACAACCTACTTGAATTTACTGTTTATTTTTACATTTGCTGAAGACTAGACAAGACAAATATATGGAAGAAGGTTGATGCAGGGGATTAACTACAGTTAGAGAATACTGGAATATCTTTATTTTGAAATGAAAGCACAGTGTGGGTCTGAAGGGAACTTAGAGATGGTTAAGTCTGCCAACTCAATGGACAGCCATGGAACTGGGGATCAGAGAAAGGGAGGGATTCATTCAAGTGCTCACAGGAAGTTCATAGCGGGACAAGGGCTAAGGCTCAGGTCTATATCACAATTTTCTCTGATGTGATATTTACTATAGAAATTTTAATTCATTAGATGGATCTCTATTGAGCGCTTATTGCATTTAAGACAGTATGCTAGAAACTTTAAATAAATAGACCGATATGGAACTTACCAAATTTACAACGTATCATGGAAGGTAATACATACAGATAAATAGATAGTTAGTTTAAGGAGAGCGAGGAAGGGAAGGGCTATGGGGTTTGGGAGAACATTAGTCAAGAACTGCCTCTTGGTGGTGGCAGGTGATGTGAGTCATGATGGAGGAGTATTTGACAAGCAGATGTGGAAGGGAAAGCACTTTATAGGAAACCGAGCAAGCAAATACCAGAATCAAAACCATAGGGGATTGAATTAACATAGAGCCATCCTATAAGCCACACAGCATTCCAAGTAGAACCAGGAATGAATAAACTTCTGTCGTTTCTGTGATGTCCCTCCCCAAAAGATCTAATCTATGTCTCTCAGAAGCCAGCTTTCTTCAGGCATTTTTCAATGAGGACTATAACATGTCTAGGAAAGAAAAGAAGCTGAGCAATGAACCTCACTAAAATGGGACAGAGCAAACTGCCTTGAAGCTCCTCCTCTTAAAAGGTCTCAGAAATCATCATAGTACATTTTCAAATTTAGGGGCCAGTGAAGGGGGAGGAGAGGCTCTAAAAGGGCCTGAAATGAAATGTATTGGGCACTGAACTTGGCTTCATCTCTGTTTTGCTTTTCTGTCTCTAGGACCAGCCGTCATTGAAGCATGAGTTCCCAGCAGCAGAAGCAGCCCTGCACCCTACCCCCTCAGCTGCAGCAGCACCAGATGAAACAACCTTGCCAGCCTCCACCCCAGGAACCATGTGTTCCCCAAACCAAGGAGCCCTGCCAAACCAAAGTGCCTGAGCCCTGCCAGCCCACAGTTCCTGAGCCTTGCCAACCCAAGGTACCTGAGCCCTGCCAGCCCAAGGTGCCTGGGCCCTGCCAACCCAAGGTGCCTGAGCCCTGCCAGCCCAAGATGCCTGAGCCCTGCCAGCCCAAGGTGCCTGAGCCCTGCCAACCCAAGGTGCCTGAGCCCTGCCAGCCCAAGATGCCTGAGCCCTGCCAACCCAAGGTGCCTGAGCCCTGCCAGCCCAAGGTGCCTGAGCCCTGCCAATCTAAGGTGCCAGAGCCCTGCCCCTCAACGGTTGCTCCAACACCAGCTCAGCAGAAGACAAAGCAGAAGTAACATGGGTCACAGCCATGCCTTGAAGAGGCAACCACCAGATGCTTAACCTCCTTTCCCGTTTCGCTCATGAGTCCCATTATCTGTTGACCTTACAATTAACATGCTGTCATCCTGAGTCATAATCCCTCCCTCTTTGAGCTCCCTAAAAAGATATCCCTCACATTCACTATAGAAGGCTCCTGAACCCGAATGTGACTGAAAGTCTCACAGGATGAGTACGTTTTCCAGAGGCTCAGGGTTAACCTGAAGAGGGATGTTGGGAGGGATCAAGTGAATCTTCCCCTTTCTGCCCGCATTAAATCACTTTTAACTCCATAATTGGCTGTGTGTGTCATTAGATGATTCAACCTTCATTACTCTCTTGGAATGAAGCAGAACCTAGTACAGTAAAGACTGTGGTCAGAAGATGCTGACCCTGGCACTGAGAGCAGTGTTTGTGTGTTCTTACATACAGGATACTCCTGGTTGGCAGTAGGAGAGTGTTCAAGGCCACCCAGCATTTGTTACTTTGGGAAGCTACAGTTAAAGCAGGGCTTCTTTCACCTGTGTAATTCACCTCTAAGGGTATATGGTACCTGCTTCAGGCCATCTCTGACTCTGAGTCCTTGCTCCCACATTGTCCTTATTCTTTTTTAAAAAAATAATTACAAAAAAATAGTGCTTGTATATTCCAACCTGGAATATTCCAACCTGATTATTTGACTTCATCTTCCTTTTTGATGTTCTCTATGCATGGAGCCAAACACTTGTATACTCAACACTCACATCCTCAAACATATATCTGCCCACATACTTACAAGCAGGGGTAGACTCCAGTACATAGAGGTGGATACAGACACCTCTACACACTTAGATCTCCCAATTCACACAACACACACACACACACACACACATACACACTCTGATTTGATCACCTTAGTAAGATACACTCTCAGGAAAGTGTATCTTTCCCAACACAGCCTCTCCCAACACCCCCCCACACACACACACACACACACGCACGCACGGTACTTCTCTAAATAAAACATAAAAACAACTGCATCAAATAAAAGACCAAAAAGTTCAAGCAGGTTTCAGAAAAAGAAAAATTAACAAGATAGAAGAAAAATTCATCATGAAATGAGAGTGAACAGGTCATCATAATATAAATTTTGGGGAAAATTATAACACCTAGTCCAGTCCATTTTCCAGATAGATGGGTATTCAGAAAGGGGCAGATAATTATTTAAAGTCACTCAGAAGTCATGTTTCTGAATCACTCCTGGAACCCAGCTCTTCTCTCAGCTTCTGACTTTCCATCTGGAGCCCTATCTTCCCGCTTCCCCTGGTGATCAGCAGGTTTTGAAGGCTCTGTTGACCAGGTCTGAGTTATTTGCAAACTGTCTGCAGAAAATGAGAGGCCAACAGGGATTTTCAGAGGGGCTGCAGTGGTCACTGGGAAGTGAACACCATTCCTTGACACAATGCATGGTCCGTAATGCTAAAGAGTGTGAGGCAGGAGACAGGCAACACCTGTGTGACATGGCAGCACTCCAAGTGAGTTTGGAAAGAGCTCAAACCAAAGACAAAAACTGCCTAAAAAGTTTTTGCAAGTTGAGGAGTAGTTGTCAGCCCAGCAGGAGAGAATGTCATCACCTGGGTCTGTAAAGTATACACACATTGAGATAACTTCAAATTACAGCTCATTAGCATGACAGAAAATGTCACTAACATCTCTAGGAAGAGTCACCTTAACTTAAAGGGGCAGGCCCAGATAGGGACTCTGACCTACTTCTCACTCAGGAAAGCTCTTTGGTGGACATCTCTGTGAAATCCTGTCCCAACTGGCTTCCTCCATTTCCCTACTTAATTTACTTGGTTCTCTGTCATGCATCTCTACCTGTTCTTCTATTCCAGTTCTATGTTCACCACTCTCCCATCCCTGCCATCCCACACACTTCCCCAGAACCAAATGGCCAGCTTGGGCTGTGGGGTCTCATTAGGCCTCCACTGGCCCTTGATGCATTAACAGACACAGCATTTCAACTGTGCTGCATCCTATGCCAAATGGCCCCACACATCCCACACAATGCACTCATCCTGGATCCACATCTCCTCTGACTTGCTTAGGGCTTCTCTATAGACTCTGGGTCCAGCTTGCTACCTGCAAGATGGCTGGGGTCATTTCATCTCTGCTGAGAGGTCTGACCTTCACTGATGCAGTGGATTTGAGGATGTCTGCACTACATCTTTTGAACACAGACCACTCCTATTTTGGGGGTGACTTGAACCTGATCCTTCCCCAACCTCGTTCTCCCTACATATCTAAGGCAGCAATGCTCACGACAAAGAAAGCCACCTGCTCTTACCTAGCTATACCTGCAACACCCTTTGGAAAGAGGTGTCTTACATCCTTTAGAAGACTGAGAGCTACTGAGGGAGAGATTTGCCAGTTGAAGAATGTCCATTTTTCCATTGAGTAAAGTAAAAATCACAGGGACAGAAGGCTGGGCTTATTTCACTCAGCACAATAGTCTCCAGATCTATCCATTTACTGGTAAATGTTGTGAAGTTATTCTTTTTTCTTTTTTAATTTTTTATTTATTCTAATTAGTTATACAGGACAATAGAATGTATTTTGACACATCATACATGAATGGAATATAACTTCTCATTCTTCTGGTTGTACATGATGTAGAATTGCACTGGTTATATAATCGTATATGCACATAGGGTAATAATGTCTGATTCATTCTACTATCCTTCCTATCCTCATATTCCCTCTCCTCCCTTCACTCCTTTCTGTCTAATCTGAAGAACCTCTATTCTTCCCTAGCCACACCCCTTATTGTGAATTAGCACTCACATATCAGAGAAAACATTTGGCCTTTGGTTCTTCAGGATTGGCTTATTTCACTTAGCATAATATTCTTCAGTTCCATCCATTCCCCAGCAAATGCCATAATTTCATTCTTCTTTAAGGCTGAGTAATATTCCACTGTGTGCATATAACACATTTTCTTTATCCATTCATCTGTTCAAGGACACCTGCGGTGGCTCCATAGCTGAACTATTGTGAATCAAGCTGCTATAAACATTGATGTGGCTGCATCACTGTAGCATGCTGATTTTAAATCCTTTGGGTATATACCAAGGAGTGGGAGAGCTGGATCAAATGGTGGTTCCGTTCCTAGTTTTTGAGGAATCTCCATTCTGTTTTGTAGAGTGGTTGCACCAGTTTGCAGTTGCACCAGCAATGTATGAGTGTACCTTTTTCCCTACATCTTCGCTAACATTTATTACTACTTGTATTCTTGATAATTGCTATTCTGACTGAAGAAAGATGAAATCTCAATGTAGCCTTTAATTGGCATTTTTCTAACTGCTAGAGATGTTGAACATTTTTCATATATTCATTGACTATTCATATTTCTTCTTTTGAAAGTGTTTTTTCACTTTCCTTGCCCATTTGTTGATTGGGTTGTTTGTTTATTTGGTGTTAAGTTTTTTGAGTTTTTTATATACCCTGGAAATTAATGCCCTATCTGAGGTGCAGGTGGCAAAGATTACTCCCATTCTGTAGGCTCTGTCTTCATGCTCTTGATTGTTTCCTTTGCTAAAGAAGCTTTTTAGTTTGATGCCATCCCATTTATTGATTATTGATTTTACTTCTTACACTTGTTTTTTTTTTTATAATATCCATTTCTATTGGTCATCCCTTTAAAAATATTACTTCATAGAAAGATTTCTGAGAGTCATTTTGGGAAAGAAACTATTGGGAGTGTGTTTGTAAGGATGTGGGAGGTATAGTTGTATATTTGTATGAAAAGAATGTGAGTATCACTTCTCCTAAAGAAGACTGCAAATTATCCAGGGAGACACTCTGTGTCCTCTTCGCCATCTTCCTGGAACAGTGTTAGGTCTCTATGCACATGGTAGACATTGAACAAAAGGTAATATTGTCTGTTCTGATGAAGATGGCACTGAGTGAGTGATTATGTGATGTATGTCATTTATAAAGAATATGTCTCTTTGTGAATATCTGTGGTCCTATATGTCTCAGAGTATCTGGAATGTAAAATGAGTGAAGAAAAATGGACTATTAAGTTCCAATATATAGAAGCAAAGTTTTATTGGAATAGACAGGAGACTTGTAGGCAGAATACTGAAGATCAGAAGTGGCTTGGAGGAGGCACCATGGAACTCCAGTGTGACTCAGTCCAAAGTAAGAAGTGATCCTTGTTCTAGCTGTGGCTACCCAAAGTGACAGTTACTGGCCACCATTATACAATACCTCATTGATATCCAAAAAATGCCTTTGAAGTGTATCCCCCACAGCCTCTTAAAAGTATGCAGTACCAAGATTCAATAGATGGCGTGTACACCAATCCTTCCCTGTCTGTATATCCTGACTCATAATGAGAGATCAAGGAAGGGGAAAGATTGAGCCACTGACACACAGCCAAGAGTGGAGATAAAGGTAATTTTATGGGACAGAGCAGGAAACATTCATTTCCCTCCATCAGGGAAAACTATTTAGATAAACTCTTAGCAACTAAAGAGCAGCAAAGGTACTAAGAGTTTCCTAAAGTCTTGAGTGTGCAAGGAAAGGTTTTGGGTTGCATAGTTTTAGGGCACAAATAAGGAGTTGGGTGACAACATATTGATTATGAGATCTATTGAAAATTGAGACACAGATGCAGATGGGAAGAGGGTGTACATCAGATGGTGGTCAACACCTAAAGAACCTGGCTGTAGACGGCATCACTTCTGCTTGGTCTTCTGCTGAGCTGGACCTGGAGTGACTTTTGAGGGGGAAGGCTCAGGAACCTTGGTGCAGCCTGGCTGAGGGACCACGGTGCAGCCTGGCTGAGGGACCACGGTGCAGCCTGGCTGAGGGACCACTGTGGAGCCTGGTTGAGGGACCACTGTGGAGCCTGGCTGAGGGACCACAGTGCAGCCTGGCTGAGGGACCACAGTGCAGCCTGGCTGAGGGACAACAGTGGAGCCTGGCTGAGGGACCACAGTGCAGCCTGGCTGAGGGACCACTGTGGAGCCTGGCTGAGACACCACAGCGCAGCCTGGCTGAGGGACCACAGTGGAGCCTGGTTGAGGGACCACAGTGCAGTCTGGCTGAGGGACCATGGTGCAGCCTGCTTCTGGAACCTTGGTATTCCCAGGTTGAGGAACGTTTGGCCGGAATGGCTCTGCAGTTATGGGAGCAAGTGGTCCTTGAGGTGGAGGCTGGCAGGGTTGCTTCACTTGCTGCTCTTGAAGTTGAGCAGGTGGGACAAAAGGCTGCTTCTGCTGGTAGGAACTCATGCTTCAGAGGAGGCTGAATCTACAGGCAGAAAAGCTGACTTAGTATGGAGAAGCAAGGAAGAAGCTCAATTGGATGACAAATCTCTCTCATTGCACAGCTCTTCATTAGGGAGAGACTCCCTTTTCTTTCTTTCCATTTCTGTGAATTAGAGATCATAGGAGGCTTTATGATCTCTGCACACTTTTGAATTAAAGGTAAACGTGATTTGCTGAGTTCCATGTGAGTGGGGCCCTTCTCTTTGCTTCCTCTCTACCTGGTGCATCCAGAAACCTTCACACGACACAGAAACTGAACCCAAGCCACTCAACACAAGAGCAGGTTCCTAGGATTGATATAAGGCCCCAGGTTTTCAAAAGTTTGGAAAGATGGTAGAGCAAAAAGTCTGGAGTGTCCCCACTCATGTGCATGCCGTAGAGTGCCTTGCCTCTCACAGGGAAGCTGCCTGAACCTCCCCCTGGGCCTACATGGTCCCTCCCCCTGGGAGCCTCTGTCCACACTGTCCCCTGTGCAGGTGTTTCTAGAAGGCTTCCCATGGTCTCCTGGCTTGTCCTCCTGTCCTCACCATCATGGCTGTCCTTCCCAGGCCTCTTCCAGATTCCAAGTTGCCTTCCTCCTTTTGCCCCAGCAGGGCCCCTGTCTTCCCTTTTTGTAGTTAGCAAATCATGCCCATGTGCACGTTTTCTAATGGACCATACATTCATGAGGGAAAGGAATACTTATCTTATGGACATCCAAATTGCCAATATAATACCTTCTATATTAAAAATTCTCAAAAATATTAGAGGAAGAATTAAAATGTCACCAAAAGTGCCCTTGACATAGGCATACCCTCCTGTTAACAAATCTTTACATAGATCACTCTTCCTTTCTGATCTTCAGTTCCACAGCTGTAATTTGAGTGGGAAGTAAAAAAAACAAATTGTAAAGTCACCCTGAACAAAGTTACCATCACATTTAAAACAGATGTATCCTTAGCATGGCTAATAGACCCCAATTAATTTAAAGTACTGATAGGAGAATATTAAGAAGTTCCGAAGGGGAGACTCACCTGGTGCACAGGGAAGTTCAAGCTCTCTGGACTCTCAGGTCTGGAGTGTGGAGTCTCTGGTTGACTTGATTTTTATACAGAAAAAAAGCCCTACCTTAAGGAAGTAGGATTTTCTTTTTGACTGCTCTGCCTTCATTCCAGCTTAGTAATGGAGATCTCTGGATCAATTTTTTTTTTTTTGACGCTTACTCTCTGACAATGATGTCACCGGGCATGTCCCCACTGTCCACCCATCGTGGTGTGTTTGCTGTGGGCAACAGGCTTTTGGGGGTTAATGTATTAAAACAGAAGGAAGTTATTGGTCTGCCAGGACCAGAATAGTCATGCTTCTTGACCACAGCCCTAATCTTTAGCCCAGATTAGTCCTATTGGGCTTCTCGATATTTGAAGTTGATGTGTGGATACTAATAGGCATTTCTGGTTCTTCTGGTAGGGCATGGGGTGGTGCAGAATAAGTGAATCATCTGATTTTCAATGTCTCAGTGGTTCTAACTCATCAATAAGAAATGAAAGGGCCAAATGCCTCTTTTGGAAATGACTTATTTTCATTTTGGAGACCTTAAGATGCCATGTGGACCAGGAATAGTAGAGATACCACTGGAAATGGACAGTTAGGATTGATAGGATCTTTCTGGCATGATGGCACAGGCCTAAAGGCCACTCCTCTCATGCTATCTTTTCTGGGATAACACAGGAATAAAAGGTGTTCTGGTTCTCTGAGTTTATATATAAGCCATTTCCTCTCATCACAAAAGAAGGAATCTGAAGTCATTCACTCACATTTGCCCTTAATACACAATCTCTTACTAGGTGTGGTCCCCAGGAAATCCAAACATCCTCTAAGCTCAGGTCTGTGGATAGCTCCCCCCTCCCGCTGCTAGACCACAGTGTTACCTCCTATCAACCTGACACCCTAGGTTTGGCCGCCACCATCACCAGCTCCTTCTACCTGTTTCCCAAAGCCGGAAGTTATTTGTCCACACTGCCTGCTTATACTAAGTGCTCAGCCAATGGACGGGTATTATTTTTTTTAAATATATTTGTAGGTATATGAAAAACACTGGAAGGCAGACAGGAACAAAGGAAGGAGAGACGAACAGAAAGAGAATAAGAAAAAGAGAAGGAGAGGGGAAAAAATCATGAAATACAGACACAATGAGAAACTGCTTTGAGAACCATAGGGCTGCCTTTGAAAATGGTTCACCATATTTGCCAGGCCTCACACTGTGAGCTGAGAAGGATGAGGGTTCATCAAGGAGCAGATGCCTCCACTACCTTCCCTACCCATCTCCTTCCTCTGCTAGTGTCTGAGAAGCCACCACCCTGTGAGGTGGTGCTAGGGCCACTGTCACACCTAAGCCTCGTCTCTGATACCACATTAGCTTTTCTTTGGAGTTAGGTTCAGGTTCCTTTTTCTCTCCCAAACCACCTCTTTATAGTCCCAGATGCAAGGAACTCTGATCACTCCCTGCTACTTTGATCACCACCTGCTGCTCTGATCATTCCCTGCTGTTCCAACAGAGTTCTTATCTCTGGAGGAACCTGCTTCTTCTCTTCCACCCTCTTCCTACTTCTGAGACCTTCCTGGGACCATTTGTGTATGGCACTATATACCTCTCTAGTTGACCTCAGCTTGCAGTCAGGGTTTCTCCCATGTTCACCCTTGATTCTGAGCTCTGGTTCTAGGAGAAACTCCTTTCTTATTTCCTATGTCCCTTCCCTGGGTGAACACTCTCCTGCCCTTCCTTCATGGTGCCTCATTCACACCAGCACAAGCCTTGGGCCATCAGGGTCTTGACCTCTTAACTTTGCCGCACCTTGTTATTCTTGTTCATTTGGTCAGGCACACTCAGTGGCCGAGTACTAAGGCCCCTTCTGCCCTTCCAAGAAGTTTTGCTTCTTCATGAGCAGTGTTGGGTGTGCCTATGAATCTGGTCTCAGTTTCAGAGAAGGTAAACCCAGTAGCTTATGATAAGTCCCACATCCCCTGATACCTTGGTCTTCCCCACTGTGGGGAAGACCACAGTACCTTCTCTCTTCTCTGGTGGCAGGAGGCTGCTTTTTTTTCCCAGTTTCGTTTTCCTGGGACTTTCTTGGGACTTGTTTGTGAATGTTACTGGATACCTCTTTGGCAGTGTACAAATCTTTTGGATCTTGTTCTTGTTCACCTGTTGTGGCTATACAGTCTATTCTCAAATGTTGTCTATGGTGCTTCCCTTCCTTTTCAGACCCAAAGTTTTTCTGATGCCATAGTCTATGGGAATCTTCAATGCACTATGGATATGCAAGCTTGAAGCCCAAAATGGTTAACACCCAGTGGCCATATTTTGCCAGTGGAAGATACTAACTAATCGATGATGTTTCCCTCTTTCATTCCCAAGGATAATCCTTCTATGACATAATTTTTCTGTTCTCTTAGACAATTCCGAGTATCAAACTTCCTCAGAATTGCCCAGAGAATTGCAAGTTCAAAGCCAGCCTCAGCAACTTGGCTAGGGCCTAAGCAACTTAGTGAGACTCTGTCTCAAAATAAACAATAAAAAGGTCTGGAGATGTGGCTTAATGGTTAAGTGCCCCTGGATTCAATCTCTGGTACCATAACAAATAAACAACAAAAATTTTCAGTTGCCCTTGGTGGCCACCTATGTAGTCACCTATTCTTCACTGATTTTTCCTTTTGCTTGATTTCTCTCTTCCTTAATCTTATATTCATCTTCCCTATGATTATGTTCCCAAAGAAACTAGTTGCACGTAAATCTTTTTCTTAAGCTCTGATTTGGAGGAATCCAGTCTGGTGCGTTCTGAAGTACATGCTCTATTTGAGATGAAAAAAGAGAAACATAATTGCCTGGTGATGGACAGCAGTGCTGAGGACAAGGTCAGGGAATCAGCTGATGGATCAGTGAAGAAGAAATTTGGAATTAATCCATCTTTGGAGTCTCTGGAACTGGGCTGGTCAACAGAGCAGCCCCTGGCCATATATAACATTTGAATATAAATACAAACATTTGTTATCTGGACTGTGAAGTTTCAAATCTTGCCCATGGTTGAGCAATTGGAAATCTTGTATGGACCCTGTGGTTGTATATTTAGGTACTCTCCTCTACACACTCTGTTCCTCATTTATTCTTGTGGAGTTTTTAGTCCTGGATTTGGTCAGGCAAACATAATGCATCTTAATGCCATGATATGAGAGAGACAAAGTGTAGATAATGCAGACCCTGGCAGCCTCAGGGTCTGCATTGTGCAAGAGACACCCTAGCCATGATGATGTCTCAGTTGGTCAGGCCCTGGCTCTGGGGCTCCAGAAGCATGCACTGGGGCTTTGAGATCACGAACTCTGTCACCACCAGCTTCTTGTTGCAGTTCCTAGCTAAGCCAGCCACCACTGCCCAGCAGGATTCTGCTTACCAGCAAATTGCTGACTCACAATGATGAACAGCCTTCAAAAGGTGATGTGTCCACTAGAATGCCATGTTTCAGAAGTTAAAGGAAATTGCTGAGCCTGTGATAACAAAGTGAATTACACAAAGAACTTGCATGCTTTCTGTATGGCTTGCTCTAATTTATAAATCATATATAGATGAAATAACTTCTTGCATTGTTTACCAATACAGTTTGGTGCTGCTGCCTTAGTTCTTGCTAAAGTCCCAGGAATTTTACTCTTCCTTCTCCATTTATATTGAACAACCTGTGCAATATAATAAAATAAAAAGACAAACTGCCTGCTTATTATTTTGTTATCAGTGTTGACATCAGAGACTCCCTGGTAGGCATATTAAAGGCCCCTGAAAATCTGCACATTATACTTTGAGAATTGCTGATCTAGAATAACAACTTCGATTTGCCTAGATTTGCAAAACTAAGGCAGTTTCTTCTTTGGGCCCAGTAACATTGGCCTTGGGGCAAGACAACATATAAAGTCTAGAGATGGGAAGGACCCATGTCACAAACTAAAACTTTACAAATTACTATCTTAATAAAAGAGTCTTGCCAGGGTTGCTGTACTTTGGAGAAGGGGTAAGTGGAAAGAAAACTATATAGCTACTGAAGATTTGGCAAATAAGATCAAATTACAGGGGGGCGGTTCCAAGATGGCGGCCTAGACGGACGCTGTGGTCAGTCTCTCCAGAGCCAGAGGTTGAAGTTGTGGAAATACCATCTCCCAGCCAGCTTCTGGATATCATCATACAGCTACCCGGGCAGGAATTTCACTTGCGCGTGTAAGCAGGGCCACCAGGCAGCAGCCATAGCCACAAGCAGAGTGACTTCAGCAGCAAGCGGCGGCGGAGCTCAGCCGCAGCGGCTCAGCCCAGGGCTCGCCCCGGGCGGGGCCTGCTTCTACAGGGGTACCTGGCTCCAACGCCCACCCAGCCAGGCAGGGCCCCTAGCAGCTGCTCCCGTGGACACACGGCCCCAGCCGCTAGCCACTTGGGTGCCCAAGTTCAGGGAAAGAGTCGCTCCAGAGACCCCAGCGGAGACAGCCCGCCGCACTTCCGCTCCAGAGCTCCGGTGCACCGGCAGGAGCCGCAGAGGGCCCAGATCCGCCCGCAGAAACCTCCACGGGTGTCCAGCAGGAGGGAGACCAGGAACTGCCACCTCGAGCCAC
>PVHX01004906.1:0-118953 GCA_004024805.1 Geosciurus inauris | reverse complement strand
CCCTGTGCTGCACTATGTCCTGTGCTGCTCTACGTCCTGTGCTGCATCCTCCCTGTGCTGCATCCTCCCTGTGCTGCACTATGTCCCTGTGCTGCACTATGTCCTGTGCTGCACTACGTCCTGTGCTGCATCCTCCCAGTGCTAAGCCCCCGTAGCAGGTTGTGCTGTGTCAGCACAAAGCTGTCATCCATGCCTGGTGATTTGGACCCTGGGTCCACTCAGGAATACCTGTTCCCCTAAAGGACTCTGTGAGGCCCCACATACCCTAACATTCAGGCCCGGGAGGCAGGCACTTGGGGACTCTGCCCACCAGTGGTTTGGGAGCCTGAGGTCTTGGTTTAGTCTGGGTTCTCCTCTGTGTTGTTCCTTCCCCAGTCTAGCAAAAAGGAGGGAGGGCCACCTACAGGGGGAGTAGCGGAGGGACACAGGCTCACTGTGGGTCCCGTCCATGTAGTAGGCCAGGATGGTGATTTCATACTCTGTGTGCCTCCTCAGGTCTGGCAGGACAGCTGTGCTGAGGGTCCCTGGGACAGAGATCTGGAGGAATGAGAGTCCAGGTGTCCACCAGCTTGTTGGGGACCTCACACTGGGGGCCTGGCGTGCAGCCTGGGGCAGAGAGGTGGCCAGCATGCAGCCCCAGCTTGGCCTCAGGACCTCCCCACCACAACTCCTGGGCCCACACCTCATGGGCCTGCCCCTCTCCAAGGGGTGTCCACTTGATCTGGTAGGCCAGTATGCCGGATGAGGCTGCAGCTGCCCACACCAGCCTGATGGCCTTTCCTGGCAGCTCAGTCACCGACAGCTGGCTCGGGCTGGGGACTTTCCCTGGAAGGCAAGGTAGCAGCTGGACTTAGAGTGCTGGCCAGGAGCTGAGAGGGACACACAGAGGAGTGTCCCCGAGCTCCAGGCCACTGCACCTTCCCCTCACACCTCTCCATTCACTTGCCCCACCTGGCTCAGCCCTGGCCCAGAGCAGGCGCTTAGTGGATGTGCGTCAATTTCAATGGTCCAGTGGGGCAGGATCAGCCCATCCTCTGGGCCCCAGACCTGACCTTCTGATACTCACTTGTGGTCACATGGCCAGTCAGTGTGGAGGAGCCTCCTCCAAGGTAGAGGCAGGTGATACGAACATTGTAGGTGGTAGAGGAGGAGAGGGGACCCAGAGTAGCCCACGTAGCATTCCCCGGAGCCTCTGTCTGTAGGGGACATGAGCAGACCCAGTGGGCACCCAGAGCCCCTGCCAGGGCAGAGACCCAGGCCTGGGATCTGCAGTCACCACTACTCTGTGGCCCCAAAAACGCAGCAAGTGGGATGGACCAGAGACACAGGAAGCCCCCAGAGTCACTGAAGTGGGCGCCTGCAGCCTCTCCACGGTGTCACTGCACGTGCCTGCACTGATTCTCTGCTTCATGTCCCCAGATCCCACCAGACAGGGTTCTTTGATGGCCAGGATGCCACAGCCCTGAGCCAGTCAAGTGAGGGCGTGGGGAGACTCAGCAGTTGTGTGCTGTGGACATGCGTGCCAGCAGGAAGAGGCCGTGGGAGGGCGTGTGGTGGGGCTGAGGGCTCCGTGCTCCCCTAGCTCGGTGTGTGGACACTGGTCCCTCAGCAGCCCCTCAGTATACTCGAGCCTCAGGCCGGTCCACTCTCACCTGCCCTGAGTGACCACCATCACTGGAGACGAAGCTGACCCTGACCAGGCGCACGGGCCTCTGGATGCCCTCCCAGGACACACGGGCTGAGTCGTGGCTCACATCTGAGAAACCCAGGTGCCTTGGGGAGGCCAAGGTGGCTGCAGAGCACAGCCAGGCTTCAGGGGCTGGCACGCCACCCTTGCCCTCTGCCTGAGGTAAGGACAGAGAGGTCTGGGGCCCCCACCCATGGAAGCCTCTGGAACCAGAGGGGAACACTCACGGGTCCTGGTGTGGATGCTCCGGGCCTCGCTGGCCTCTGGCCCTCGCAGACTCTGCACCAAGATCTGGTAGTCCCTGCCTGGTTCCAGGCCGTCCAGCAGCACCTCAGGCCGCCCCACCTGCACCTGGGGGAAAGGGGTACACTGTCCCTGGCCCTGCCACCCCTGCCTCCCACCTTTCCCTCCCCTGCCCCCCGGCGCACCTCTCTCTCCTCTTTGCCCCCGGGGGAGGCTGATAAGCATCGCACCAGGTACTGGGTGGTCCCAGCAGAGGACTGCCAGGCCACGTGGAGAGTCCTGGGTGTTGCTGTCACCAGGGTCAGCGCCCGTGGTGGAGGTAGGGGTGCTGGGGAGAGGCAACCATCAGGGGCACTTTGGAAACTGGCACTTGCAGAAATCGTGCCCACTGGCAAGGGGCCCTCGTCTACCCACAAAACGACTTCTCGAAGTCTGATTTCAGGTGTTCCTTACAGGAAACACTGGGGCCAGGGTTCTAAGCACTTCTCCAAACCTCACTGGAGCCGAGTTTTGGGGCTCGTGGCTGTGGCGGAGTTCAGCCCATCTTCCCTGAGGGTGGGAGGAGTGCAGATGGGCTTGGCTCCCCCACAGTCATGAGCCCCAAAGGCCGCGGGGCGTGTGGTGTGGCACCGTCTCTAGGAATGACAGGACAGAGCAGAGGAGGGTGCGGGGCCGGCAAGGGGCTGGGCAGTGGGAGGCATGGCCTGTGGTGACAGCTGCCTATCTCTGGATCACTGTCAGCCCCTGTACGTCCATTCTAAGTGGGCACGTCAAGTGGTATATGGCTCCCTGGTCAGCAGAGCTGTTAAAGGGGCACTGTGGCAGTCCTTGCAGGGGGCTGATAATCAGTGACCTCACCCATGTGCTGCAGCCAGGCAGGGTGGGGGTTCTGAGGACGTATGAGCAGGGGTAGGAACAGGCTGAGGTGCAGCAATGAAATGACTCCTACTCCTGGTGTTCAGAGGAGACCAGGGCAGAGAGGCCCAGGGCTGAGCCTGTGGGGATGGTTCTGACCCAGGTTTGCTGACTGCACCTCCCTGCTGGTGCCAAGCCCCAAAGGGAGAGAAGGGCCACCTGCACCCCACCTACCTGTGGTCACCAGGCCCTGCAGGCCCTTGCCAACCCCGTCCTTGTAGACAGGGAGCACAGAGACCAGGTACTCGGAGCTGGAGGTCAGGTTACGAAGCTGCACAGAGGAGGCGGGTCCTGCTACCACCAGCTGAAACAGAAAGGCCGGGGCAGAACAGGGCACAGGGATGGGGCACGGGGCAGGAAAACTCGGCTGGCGGATGTGGATGTCTCCCTTGCTGCACATCAGGGTCCCCAGCATGGAGCAGCACGGCAGTCTGCTCTGAGGGAGCATGGGCAGGAGACAGCCACTTAATTCATGCCCCCATCAGTATAAACCACACCTCAGGGGTCCTCAGCCACCTCTGATGGCCCTGCTCTGACCTGCACGCTGCGGTGCATATGAGCAGGGCGGCTCTGTGCTCCGCTCTCCATCTCAAAGAGGACTTGGCTGCCCACGGGCCTTGACTCCCAGCACCAGCCCCAGTTCACCAGACTCCTGCCTGAGCCATGGCACATGAGCCCCAGTCAGCTGTCCCACTCCACGTGGCTGGGGGAGGCCAGGGCCCCTCTTACCTCCTGGGGGATGCCACCCCTGGACGGCGACCACATGATCCGATATTTGAGGGGCAGCTGTGGGGCTGGAACCCAGGACACATGGACAGTGGAAGAGGTGACCTGGGTTAGGACCAGGCTTCTGGGCCCCGGGAGAGGTTCCAAGACCGGAACATCTCCTGGAATGACTATGGGTAGGGAGGGTGGTGGTCAGGGCCCAGGTAGCCAGCTCTGCCTGCTTCCCTGGTGGCCACTGAAGAGGGGCAGGAGGATCGCTCCCCTGGGCCCTCCATAACAGATTCCCACTGTGGGGCTCAGGCATCTCAAGGCTGTGGTGCACCAAGTGGGAGCCACGGCCTCCCATCCCTCTGCCCACAGTAACTGGCAGGGCCCCACCCTCCCACCTGGGGCCCTGTTCAGGCTCCTGCCCTGCACTTTCTGGCAAATGAGGCGGCTGAGAAGGCCAGCCAGGGTGGCCAGCTGGGGGAAGTCCAGCACATTGTGCACAGTGATGTCCAGGGGTTGAGACGCCAGGATCTTCAGTTCAGCCTCATCAGCATTCTTCACACCTGCTCCGGGGGGCAAAGGGGGCAGGTTGCCAGCTGGCTGGCTCCTTGTACAGCTGATGGGGGCACATAGGGGCCTTGTGTGGGAGGGGGTGGATCCAGGCCACGTGCCTAGGACCCTGTGGGGCCCTAGTGAGAGATAGGACCAAGGCCAGGGAAGCCAGCATCCCTGGCTCACCCTGGGTCCATGCAGGGTGCCCTGGAGCTCTGGGCAGCTGGTCAGACCATGCAGGTGCAGGGGTGTAGTGCATAAGAGTGAGGGACTGGGGTTCCTAGGAGGACCCCCTAGGTCTAGAATTTCTTCCCCATAAGATGGGATTGAGTATCAGGCAGTGCAGTGGCATGATCCTCCTGGGGGCAGCTCGGTCAGGAGGTAGGAAGGTTACCAGGCACAGGGATACTGGCCAGGTGAAGGAGACTGGCTTACAGGCTGCTCAGTGAACACAGTACAAAACCCAGGTCATCTCACAAGAGTAGGGTGCTGGCAGTGCCCAAGCGTGCAGGTGCTGGCTCCAGTGCAGCTCCCCAGAGCAGGGACTTAGTCTCTGGGCATCACAGCTGTGGAAGCTGAGGTTCTATAGCCATGAGGGTGAAGCTAGGGTGCAGACTCATCTGCCACCCAGAGCCTTTCAGCTATGAGAACTCCAACCCAGGCTGCATGGGGCTCACCCACAGCAAAGACGTCAATGTCCAGGTCCTTGAGGACACGGGCAACAGTGTGCACGTCATCCTGGGACTTGCCATCCGTCACCAGAATCAACACTTTTGCTGCCTCTGGACGGAGACCAGCTGAAGGCTTCAGGTTCTGCCCCAGCACATGGGTCAGGGCGAGGCCTTGGGAGAAGCAGAAATAAATGGCAGGTGCTGCTGGCTGCCAGTGGCTCTCGGGTGCCTCTTGGCCTTGGCTGTTCCCAGGCTCTCAGTTCATCCCCCACCCCAGCAGTCCAGCCCCACCAGGCTGAGGCACCCGAGAGTAGGATGGCTCCTCTTCTCCAGGAGGGCACTCATGGTCAGCAGGGCTGTGCCCAAATCCAGCTGGGTGGGCGCGGGGGTGCGGCAGTAACTGCGGTCAGAGGGGCCACTCACTTTCAGCAAGACGTGGGACAGAGGCCCACATTTTCACCAAGGATAAACGAAGGGTGTTTCTGCCCTTCATGGAGGTATCTCCCCAGGTTCTCACCAGTTTTCAGGGTGGGAGGGGCCTAGGAAAGGTAGACCAGCAGGGCAAGCAAGGGCTCAGGTCCCCCACAGACGTGGGGCCAGGCGGTACCTGTGAACGTGTTCCCTCCCTTGTAGTGGAGGCCACGCACAGCTGCCAGCACCTCCCCACTGCTGCGGAAGGAGTTCAGATCCCACTCGGTCTGGGGGTCTCCACTGTATTGAGTCAGGCCTGCAGAGAGAGGGCTGTTGGACCATGCAGGCCAGGACCACATCCCGAGGCTGCCCGCTCTGCACACAGCCTGCTGGGGTCCCCAGGGGGATACAGTTTTGCAGGGCCTGTATCGGCCTGCTGCGGGGGCAGCCAATCCCGCAGACTGGATCAGGAGCCCTGGCTGGAGCAGGAGACTGGGCTGCATGGTTCTCTCAGACCCTGGACTTGAGCCAGCAGGCAGCCTCTGGCTGTGGGCTTCCCTTGCGGGGTAAGGCATTGTGAGGGCCAACCTGGGCCAGGGCTGGAGGGCGGTACTCACCTACTTGGACTTTATCTGGCCCAATCTCAAAGGGTGAGATGACAGTGGCCAGGAAGTCTTTGACCTGCTGGAAGTGGCCACGGCCAACACTCCAGGACCCATCCACCAGGAAGACCATGTCAGTGGGCGTGGGGGGTGTGCAGCGGAACTGGGAGCCAGCTGAGACAGGAGGGGGTGAGGTGCTAGGTGAGGCTCCTGAGCAGCTCTTGGACCAGCTGCAGACCCAGAACCATTTTCCCTGGGGTTGCTGGGTGGCTGGGTCTCAGGGAGACAGGGCCTGGGAGGACTGCTGGTCTCACTGGACAGAAAATCCCATGGGGACCCTGGTCAGTGCTCTCAGCCCCTCTAAACCCTCCAGAAGGAGAGCTGACAGCAGCCTTGGCCCTGGGGTCTGCCTCTGCCCTCCATCACTGTCCACCCAGCCTGCCTCCCTGCAGCTGAGACGTCAGCATGTACGCGGGCCCAGCTGCCTGTGGGTTGTTGAAGGGCGTAGGGGTCAGCACCACAGACAGCCCAGGCACAGCAACCTGCAAATGGGGAAGGGCTGGTGCTGCCCAGAGGCTGCCAGCTGGGGCCTTTTTCCTGAGGCCCCACAGCTCTGCGGAGACCAAGAGCCCCCGTGTGGGTTTCCCTGACAACTGTGCATAGACCACGCATGCCAGGTAGGCTGGGCCCCAGGGACGAGGCCTCTGAGCGTCATCGATGCTGTACACCACTGGGGTCAGACCCCGTCTGATGGGGGAGGCTCAGCCCCCATCAGAGCCTCCAGAGGCCCTAGTGGGTGGGGTGTGGTCCAGCAGGCCCTGAGTCACTGGGACACACAGTGGAAGCACAGGGCCCTGGACACAGGATGCCCTGGAGAGGGGCGGTGCCAAGTGTGACAGAGTCCTCCCTTCAGCTCCAAGCCTGGGGAGGCAGACCCTCCCTCTGAGGAGCCCACCCACCTGGCCCTGCACCGGCCATGGAGCACCCACTTACCCGGCTTCTCTCTCCTTCCAGCAGCGGCCACGCTGTGGCTCTGCCTCTCCAGGTCTGGGGGCTGCTGAGCAGAATCCTGCACCCTGGGGCCCCAGGACCAGCTCTGCTCAAGCTGCTGCTGATCCACACTGGGTACTCCTAAGGGTGGAGAGTCAGCTGCCACCTCTCACCTCCCAGACCAAGTGGGGGCTCCTAAGGGGTCAGAGACCTCTGTCCCTAGTGCCTGGGTTTGAAAGAAGCTGGGAGCATAGCAGACAAGCTTAAGTTAAAGCTGAAGCATGCTCTGTCAGACTTAAAGGAGAACTTCCTGGCCACATCGTGAGAAACAGGAGATGCCCCAGGTTGCTCCCTTCCTCCCCGGCAGCTCACTTCACTCCTCTGTGACCCACCAAGAGTGGGAGGGTCTTGGCTTGGGGTGAAGGTGACTCTGGAATCAGAGGCCAGCTCAGGGTCTGGGGCTCGCACATGGGAGGGGGTGGGCTCCAGAGCTGCCCCTGGTGGCCTCCGGCTGCTCCTGCCCCAGGAGTTACTCTTCAGGTCCTCAACTGCGGAGAGATGAGGGGCTGTCACCTGCACACACAGCCCTTCCAGACCAGCACAGCATGGGTTCCACAAACCGCCCTCTGACCCTGGGCGGGCGAGGACGTCAGAAGCAGGACACAAGTCCCAGAGGCACCTCATGGCATGAGCTGGGTACCCACTGAGGCCTCAGCTCCCATGTCTACCCCAGACTGGGATCCAGAGGAGGACAGTAGACTTACTCACAAACTCCCTCTGCACTAGCAGGACGGGCCCGGAGCCAGTGAGCTCAAAGATCTGCAAGGTGTAGCTCTTGGAGGGGCTCAGGCCCCCCACAGTGGCCTTGGGGATCTTCGTGGTCAACGTCACTTCCTGCTCCGAGTCCCCTGCGGTGGGAGTGGGAGAGCCATTGAGACCACCAGGGTGGGTGTTCCTGTGTGCACACGCAGGTGCCTCTGCATGTACGTGAGCACGTGGGGCATGTGCATGTGGGCGAGAAGCCCTCCAGGCTGTCCCCAGCTCCTCTTTGAGGCCAGGGGAGAGAGAAGGTGAGTCTGACGGGAGGGACTTTCTCCAGAGCGAAGCCCTCTGTGGCGGAGGAAAGAAGCATCCTTTGTACAACCCTCAGAGGACAGAGGCAGAATGCAAGGCCTGGGCTGGGCCGGGGACGGCAGCCAGCCTGCAGAGGTGCTGCAGAGCCTCTGGCCCCAGTGCCGGGGGGCACACACCTGGGGAGGGACGGCAGCGAGGACGCCAGGATCGTTTCCTGAGCGCCTCAGTGGCATGAGGTGTGAGGGGAGAGATGCGGGCAGGTTCCTGCTGCCGGCAGCTAGCCTTTATCGAGCACCTGCTGTGCCCCAGCCCAGCCCAAGCACTTCAGGGGCATCAAATCTCAGGAGCCTCGCCACCTCACCACACCGTCTTACAGTGGGGGATCTATGGCACCAGGACCCGTCACACAGCTACTTGGTGGCGGAACAAGGATTTAAATCCAGGCACACACACCCCTGACCTGCAATGGTCCAGTGCCCCTTACTCTCATGTTGACATTTGATTGCCATGGTAACAGCGCCATGGGGCACTGCCTATTTTGTGGAAGTGGTTTCCTGGTGAGTGGGGTGATTTAACCAGTGCTTCCTTCCCTGTCTTGTCCCCACCACATGTCATGGCAGCGCCAGGCCCTCCAGATGACCACACCATGTTCTTGGGCTCCCAACCTCCAGGGCCATGAGGCACATAAGCCTCCACTGTCTACACATCACACTCTGTCACAGCAGAAAGGGACTGGACACGAGCCCGCCTGCAGCAATGTGCGACTCCCTACAACTGGGATGTCTGAGACTTACTGTAGCCACATAGCTACGGGGCGTGGAAGGTGCATGGGGCGGGCTGCTCTGAGGCTCTGGTGCCCCTGGGGACAGGCCACAGCTGCAGTGAACATGATGGCTGGGGTTCCCCAGGTGGCCACCAGCAGGTAACTGCTAAGCTGAAGGGACACCTGTCCACATCCCACACCTACTGACCAATCTTAACTTCACACACACAAAACGAGTCAGCAGAGGTTGCATTCTTCAGCTATGGTCCAGGAGGAATGGCCCAGAACCGACAAAGACTCTTGTCAGCAAGTGTGCTCAGACCTTAATCTGACCAGACGTCTGGGGTCCAACTGCCAAGCCACAGAAGACAGCATCACAGAGATGCCTCTGTAGAACAAGAACCCTGGAATCTCATTTCTTCTACAAATAAATGTCAAGGGAAGGGAGAGAGGTGAACTATTGCAGATGAGAAATTACTTGAGACAGACGAGCCCAAGAAGACGTGTGGATCCTTTTGGGGTCCCAATTTAGACAAGCCAACTGTAAAAGCTACTCATTAGATGAGCTAGAAAGTTCAAACACAATTAAATATTTAACAATTCTGAAGTAGTTTTAATTTGGGGACATTTGAAGGGTACGAGGCTGTTTTCAAGCCTGTTCTTTTACAGAACATACTGAAATATTTAGAGACAGAATTACATGATGTCTAGGATTTACTTTAAGACACCAATGTATGGAGTGAGTTGAGGAGAGAGATGTGCAGTGACATTGGTGCATTTGATAACTGTTGAAGTGGAGCTCGGAGCATGAGCTTCCTTGTGCTACACTTCCTTATAAGTATATTCAGATTTTTCCATAAAAATGTCATCTCAAAAAGCCAGGCGCGATGTGCACGCCTGTAATCCCAGCACTTTGGGAGGCTGAGGCAGGAGAATCGCGAGTTCAAAGCCAGCCTCAGCAACAGCGAGGCGCTAAGCAACTCAGTGAGACCCTGTCTCTACATAAAGCACAAAATAGGGCTGGGGATGTGGCTCAGTGGTCGGGTGCCCCTGAGTTCAATTCCCAGTACCCTCCCAAAAAACATCAGCTCAGAAGAAGTCAAGAAAGAAGAATAAAATTAACAAGAAGAATAACAAAAAGAAAACAAATAGGAAGATGGTAGTTTAAAATTAAAATCTACAATTTCATTAAATATAAATGGATAAAATATATCAATTAAGAGGCCAAAATTGCTGCACTGGATAGAAATAACACCCAATTGTATGCTGCTTAGAAGAGAAGTTGAGAGTGAAAGAACTAGGAAAGATATTTAATGTGAACACTGCCTGCTACACCAAGACGGATACACAAAAGCAGGAAATAGGATGGAACACAGGCCCATAAGGGCCTCCAAGTGGAAAGGCCCCATCTGCTAGGAGACACGTGGGTTCTAATCATGTTGCACCAGACCAGGACTCCACATGCAAAACAACGCCATGGGGGACACGTTCACAGCCACAGTGAAGATGCAAAATGCTTCCCAGCAACGAACCAGATAAATGGACACAAAATTAGTAATGACACAAGAAACTTGAAACATGAAATAAATAGATAGGCTTAATATGAGCACTAGAAAGTGACACCCAGCAAAAATTGCATGTATTTTCAAGGTCAAATGGACATTTACCAAAATTGACCAAACGAGGGCCATAGAAAAAGTTACTTTCCAATGCATTAAAATCACATTAAAGCCGGGCGCGGTGGCGCAAGCCTGTAATCCCAGCACTTAGGGAGGCTGAGACAGGAGAATTGCGAGTTCAAAGCCAGCCTCCGCAATGGAGAGGCGCTAAGCAACTCAGTGAGACCCTGTCTCTACATAAAACACAAAATAGGGCTGGGATGTGGCTCAGTGGTCGAGTGCCCCTGAGTTCAATCTCCAGTACCAAAAAAAAAAAAAAAAAAAAAAATCACATTAAGCAGGGCTGGGATTGTAGCTCAGTGGTAGAGCGCTTGCCTCGCATGCGTGAGGCCCTGGGTTCGATCCTCAGCACCACGTACAAAGCAATAAAATAAAGACATTGTGTCCATCTACAACTAAAAAAATATTTTTTAAAAAATCACATTAAGCATTTCTAACCACACATAATTAAGCAAGAAATTCAGAACAAGAAGTAGGCAGAAAATCCCTCCTGTTTTAAAACCAAGAAATTTACTTCTAAGTATCCTATGGGTCAAATAAAATGGTCACAATAAAAATTAGTGGATATCTTAAACTGAATAATGATAATTTTACATATCAAAAGGTAGCTGCAAGGGCTGGGGATATGCTCAGTTGGTAGAGTACTTGCCTCGCATGCACAAGGCCTAGGTTCAATCCCCAGTTACACACACACACACACATACACACACACACACAAAAGTAGCTGCAAGCCGGGCATGGAGGTACACCCATTCCAGCAACTTGGGAGGCTGAGGCTGGTGGATCCAAGTTCTAGGCCAGCCTCAGCAACTTAGCAAGACCCTGTTTCAAAAAAAAAAAAGTAAAAAATAAAAAGGGCTGGGGATGCAGCTCAGTGATAGAGCACTCCTAAATTCAATCCCTAGTACAGGAGGGAAAAAAACCTTTAGGTAAGATGTCTGCAAATCAACTCAGCAATATAGAAACAGGGATAACAGAGCCCCAAGGGGTGTTGGGCCAGGTACCCTGTGGTCTGAGCCTGCACTGGCCCTTTAGGCACCACCATGTCCCCTGCTGAACTACCAGAGTGGGCATTTGGGCCAGGTGTTCTGCCCTTGTTCAGGCCACATGCAGAGTCCAGGCCATTCTGGAAGTCCCTTCAGGCCCCGAGACTTGCTCTGGGAGTCTTTTCTCAGCGCGTGTGTTCTGAGCGCCTTCTATGTGCTGTGTGCTGAGGGTGCAGGTGGGCACAGGACAGACATGTCCTCAAGGGAGAGAGGAACAGAATGCAAAAATGACAGGGACTGCATCAGGGGGTCGTCACCCACCACACAGCAGCAAGGCTCAAGGATGGGGGGCTGCTGGCCTGCGTGAGACAGTGACCACTGTGCTGACCACCCCAACACAGGAAAGGAACCAAGGAGAGACATTCAGGCCCCTTACCTGCCATGGGCTTCACCTGCACCAGGTAGCCCAGGCCACTCCCCCCTGGCTCTCTCCACTTCATCTGTAGCCTGTCCTCAGGCAGCACAGTCAGCCTTAGGTGGCCACTCACTGTAGAGACAGGAGGGGGAGGTCAGGACTGGCACCAGTGCCCAGCCAACCTCCTCTTCCGCTGGACCCAGCTGTGAGGAGAGCGAGAAGGGCCTGCCCTGAGATCCAAGGAGCACTGCCCCATCCTGGGGCTCTGGAGGGACACAGGGCACCCTGGGCATGTGAGACCTTGTCCCCTGGGGAGCTCTCAGGGAAAGGCCTGCCTGGGGCTGAGAACCAGCAACAGGGCTGCACTGGGAGCTTCCTGCCCCGGTGTCTCTGACCCGAGGTTGTGCCCAGGAGGGCAGCACTGTCTCGGTGGCAGAGACGCCAGCCCCCAAGGAACTGTGGCAGCCTGGGGTTTCCCGGTTGCCAGGCAGTCTCAGGAGAAGCAGCTGTGTGTGCCTGCAGATTCCCTAGAGGTGTCAAGGTCACTGCCAGCTGGACTCGTCCCCTGGGGGCACACTGAGTGGAGAGTCCCCACCCAGAAGCAGTCACATGGTACTGCCTGTGCACCTACACAGGAGCCCACCCAGGCCCGCCTGCCTGTGTGCACACGCCCATGCGGCCTCAGCCCCAGGGCGGGAGCGACTCCTGCTGTGGCAGGAGGGGCCCACAGCTGGTGGGAACAGAGCGCAGTGTGGGCCTGGGCTGAGCCCCCAGGAAACGTCTGGGCTCTGTGCAGCGAGCAGCTATTTCTGGAAAATGGAGACAGAGATGGGCCTCTTCTGGCCACCACACTGTGAACTGGGGCGCATGGGCCAGGCTGGGGACACCCGACAGACACAATGACCCATTCACAACAGGAAGCAGCTGAGCTGGTCTCCAGATGGGTCCGAAGGGGCCCAGATGCCCTGGCAGCGACCTGCTGAAAGGCAGGAGTGTGTGCGGACGAGGAGGGGGCTCAGAGGCGCCAGCTGTGGCAGGCCCCACTCTGCCCATGAGGAGGCTTCTGTTCCTCCACTCTGCCCGACACTTGGAGGCCTGCCCGAGCTCCACCCTGGGGAACCTGCACGAGAGGGAGTGACGTCTCTGCCTTCACCTGAGCTCGCCTGGGCACATGTTGTCCTGCTAGAACTGCATCGTGACTTGGTCTACCTGATAAGGGAGGCTCCCTTCTAACTGAAATCTTGGTCCCTGTCCATGATTCATTGCTTTGGGTTATTCTGAGAAGGAGCCAAGGTCAGTCTAGGTACCTCTCCACCAGAGAGGATGGGCCGGGGAATCAGAAGCCCGCAGGTCTCCGGGCCAGACCTGGGCTCCAGTTGTCCCGTGGCTCCGTCAGCAGGCGGGAAGCGGGGCCCTATAACACCAGATGTTGAAGATGACCCAGGACCCACAGATGCAGACAGACAAGGAGCCACCAAGAATGAGACCAGCAGTTTGTAGGAGCCTGGACTGCCAGAGTCACTTCCACCCAGCCAGGGAAGCAAGGTCCCAGCATGAACTGAGAGGTTCAGAGGTTCTGTTGATAGAAACTCACCCCCCAAAACCCACTGGGCCAGAACTTCTCCCCAGGGAGGCACCTCCAGCACATACCTTCCCCAGGGTGCACTGAGAAGCCTGGCTGCAGACAGGTGGTAGGGGCCAGGTGGAGGTGTCCCTGTTGCCCCCAGAGACCCCAGGAGACAGTGCAGGAGGGAGAGATGGGTGGGAGCTGCGATCTCGGGGTGGGGAGTAGGTTGAAAGGGGTCTCTATTAAGACGCGTGCTATCTGAAAACAATGCTGAAGGTATTCGTGGAATAGCTAAGCAAAATATGTGACAGAATTAAACAACTTTACAAAAAGGAGATGCAGAGAGAAACAGAAAATACAAAAGCATCCCAAGGCCGGGGGAAAGACAGCAGGCCAATGTGAAGCTGAAGGTGGGAGACACACAGGAGCGCCTCCCATGCACCCCTCTACTCTGTCACCAGTTCTTAACTAAGCAGCTGGAAGAAGGAAATCAAGAGCCAGCAGCAGAGGGCTCATCCTGCAGGGGTGGGGGGCACTGTCCTTAGGACTCCCTTACCTGGTCCCAGCCCACATGCCAATGTGGTACCCAGCCACAGCCAGAAGCAGATGCGAGGGTGGCCTCGGGGGCTCATGGTGCACAGCCTGCAGGAGGAGAAGCTTAGGCCCTTCGCCTCCTACCCACTGGCCCCCTCACTGACCACACAGCCAGAGTTTGTCATCTGTGCCTCTGTGAGCCATGCAAACTGGCCCCAGACACTTGTGGGGGCCCACAGGCTGGTGACCTGTGGATGCTGTTCCCTGCTGCCACCCAAGGCTGACTCTAAGGATGGAGTTGGGGCTGCAATGGGGCCTTCCCACCCTGCCCCTGGTGTTCATGTCCATAGTGGATGCACACAGTTGGGGGACTGAGTGACAACAGGACCTTGAACTCCCAGCTGCTCTGCGCCTTGCATGGGTGGTGGCTATGGACTCCTGCTCATGGGGGTCCTTGAGCTTGGGGCACTGTTTGGTCATTGGACACATGGAGGGTCTCTCCCAGGCCCAACCTCAAAGCAGAAAGGGCATCTGAGACAATGGAAGTGAACAAGAGCAGCAGAAGGTGCGTCTAGGGCAGCATCTGCCCGGGTTGCGTGGGGGCTGGGGCCCGCTCAATGGGTTTGGGAGTCAGAGACAGGATGCTCAGAGGGCTGACAGTACAGAGGTGGCCAGCGTGACCCAGTGACTGCTGCAGGGGCAGGGAGGGGCCAGGGCACCAACAGCCTGGTCTGGGTCATGTGAGCTGAGGTGACCTGTCCCCAGGGTTGGTGGAGAAACATGCTGGCTGGGCTGGCCTCCAAACAAGGTTCCTGACCAACACTGTCTCCAGCTTCTGGGAGGAGAGCACGCTCACAGCTGAGGCCCCTGCCCCTCTGTGTTGAGCAGAGGGCAGGTGATAGCACAGCCCACAGCCCCCATGGTGGGGTTAGGTTCCTTCTCCAAGTCCTGACTGACCCAGACCCCAAACCCCACGCAGCTGAACAGAGGACCCCCACTGCACACCTCTCCCAGTGTGTGTTTGGGGTATCACCACCAAGCAACAGCCCCTCCTCCCCAAGGGAAGACCCTGCCCAGTGGGAAAGCTGCTAGCCACACAGCCCCATCCTGGACCTTCTCCCCTTCCAGGGAATTGAATCAAGTCTGGGATGCCAAGCCAGTGCCGAGCAACCACCACAAGGAGACCTGGGCACCAGCAGCCTGGAGGGAAGGCAGCTATGTGCTGGGCCCCATCTAGCTACAAAGGCTCCAGCTGGACAGCCCCCAGCATTCCCAGGCCACTGGACTCTGTTGAAGTTTGAAACACCTCCCCACCCTCTCTGCTGGACATCACCTTCTCTGTGCCCCACAGGGTTAGTGAACACTCAGGGCAGCCCAGGTCTTCAGGCTGCATCCTGGCCCTGCTACCCACCTAGGAGCTCAGCTCCTATCCCAACCTTCCTGAAAAGTCAAGGGAATCCTCACAGCCCTGAGTGGATCCCCTAGTGGCTCCCCTATTCACCCAGCCCCAGGACTGCAGGCAAGTCACCAACCTCCTCCTGCTCCAAGGACAGTGTCCCTCACTCCCCAGGGCCTTCCGATCCATTCTGGTCCTGCTGTGGCCACAGTTAGGACAGGGCTTATGAAAGGCCCCGCCTCCAATACCCATGTCCCCACCCTTCTCTGTGCTGCTGCCTGGGGCGCATCCAAGGAGAGACACAGCAGTACGGGAACAAAGGACCCCAGTGTACATGCAGGGGAACCACCAGGGATAGCAAGGACCAAGCACCTTACTCCTCATTCCCAGAGTGCCTATCCCACAGAGGAGCTCACAGGGAAGGCCACCACATGCAGCCTGGGCAGAGCTGGTGGGTGCTGGGGCCTCTGGCAGCCTATTTTAAGTGAGCAGGCTGGAGCAGCTCCCAGGCTGCCATCAGGGAAGGGGCCACCCAGTCTCCACTCCCTCCCCTCCTCCTGTATGCTCCAGAACCCCAAATCCAGTGCTCCCAGGATCAGATCCTTGTCCACACCATGCGCTTCCCCTAAGTCCTCGGCTCTGCACAGGTCTGGTGAGCACGGTCCCCAGGGAAGCCTTCTCAGCACCCCCCCGCAATGGCCCACAGCTGTACTGCAGGTCAGCCTGTGACCAGTGCTTAAGCGGATCCCCAGCCCCAGGCAGACCTGACAGGAACTCGGCCAGCCTGTCCTTGGTCATGTCCCTGAAGAGACATTCTGCTAATGGGAGGCTAATGTCTATAGTCATGGCAGCTGTGGGGCCCGAGATCTTGGGGGCCAGGGTCAGCTGCTCAAAACTTCCCTCCCCAAGGAGAGGCTTGGAAGGTCACACCTAGCCCGGGGCTGCCTGGTCAGTGACTGACCCACTAGGAAAGAACAACCTGCTTCCCTGATGCCCCACTGACAATACCCACAGCCCCATGCCAGACTGCTCTTAAGGACCCAACCAGACCCCAAGCCCTTAGCCCAGACTGTAGTGCTGGCCCAGCAGCCTTGGGCACTTGTGGCTCACAGCACCATGAGCTCCACATGGGCGGTCCCATGCCTTTTGACCCCTAGGCCTGCCCAGATCTCCTGCAAACCACCCCCAGTACCCTTCAGACCTCTTAGATGCTGAGGTTCAGACGGGACAGGTGAGCTCTGAGGTCCCACGCTAGAAATCCCTCTTCCTCTAGTCCCAATAGGTGTGGGTGACCCCAAAGGCCTGCAGGAAAAGCCTCTGTGGACCCTCAACCCTCCTGCTGGCTGGTTGGAACAGGACAGGACCAGACCTCCTTCCAGCTGCCCCTGTTCACTCATCCCACCACCCGTAACAGGCTCAGCTTGGTTTTCTCCCTGCTGGGCCACAGCTGGCCCTGCCAACATGGGCTGGTTAGGGCTAGGGGTGACAAAGCATTGAATGGGTGTGATGAGGGGCTGTCCAGGAGCTACTCAGAACACCAGTCTACTAAGGATTCCAGAAATGACAGGGCTGCCTTGAAATGTGCCTACTAGTCAGGCTGGTGCCTACGGGGCGGGAGGGAGGTCTGGGCAACCTCGCTGTCCACTTGCCCACCCAGCTGGCCAGTAGCCAAGGCCAAGCTAGATCCCAAAGCAGACCCAGAAACTACACTCCACTGTGACCACACCTGACCTGGGACCTGTGCCTAACACTCACCTGTCTGGCAGCTTTGCCCTAAAGTGCTTCAAGACAGGACAGTCCCCTGGGGCCACCAGCTGGAGACAGCTGTCTCCTCCAAGCCTCTTCTGGCAAAGGTCAGTGTCGTATCAGGGCACGGGCTGAGATGGAGGCGGCTTTCTGTCCAGTGAGGTCTAGAGCGTGTGGAGCCTCAACACAATGGGCCCTGCCACTGCCAGGAGCTGCTGCCTGTCCCTTTTGCCATCCTTCCCCAACTCCTCAGGCAGTCTGACCAGCCAGGGCTGCTCAGCCCCTTGCCGGATCACCCAACCCTTGAGGTGTCCAGCTCAAAGTGAAGCCTGAGGCTCTCAGGAGGACAACAGCGGGCACCTCCTGGGTCCCAGCTAGGGCAGTGCATGTAGGGCCGCTGGCTCACCTGTGTCCTGCCTGTCCTCGTCCATCCATTCCCATGTAGAAAGCGACCCTCCAGGGTTTACCAGCTGCCCTACTCCCATGTGTTTTATGGGATACCCTTTAACCAGTGGCCCCCACACAGCACAGGGGTCAGACTCAGCAGTCTGCCCTCCTGTGAGGGGTCTTGGAAGTGGCCTCAGTGCTCCTTTGAAGCAAGCTCAAATGGGGACCAGGGCAGCAGGGGCCATCTTCCACTCCCCATGAACCCAGGGTAGAGGGCCTCCTGGACTAGAACAAAGGCCCTTTCCACGAGTGGGGTGCTGGTGTGCCCTACATCCAAGGGAGCCCCTTGGGACAGGCCTTGGCGCGGGGATGCAAGCTGAGCCTGGTGCTTGACCACTCCCCAGCTTTGCACCGGGACTGCTCATGGTTCTCTGCCCCGCAGCTTCTCATGCTGGCCCTCAGCTTAGCCAGCGGTGGCAGGACCCTCCTTCAGTGACACGTGCTGGGAGCCACACCTTCCCTCCCTGAGACTGGCCACCTACAGAGCCACACAGCCACCCAGCAGGGCTCTCCGAATCCAAGGCCCATGGCACACATGGGATCTGATGAGCACAGCTAGGGCGGGGCAAGCAGGGCACACGCCACAGGAGCACCAGGTGCACGGAAGAGGCCCAGTGTGCCCCTGCCATGCTGCAGCAGCCCGTGGCGGGCGCCATCTGTAGGGAACTGGGGCCTCGCTAAGGCACCAGGGCTTGGCTACACTCCTCTCAGTCCAGGAGGCTCAAAGCCTGGGTGGGCCCCACGGCATTCAGACCCAACACCACAGCACAAGACAGGGCACAGGAGGGACAGCTATGGGCACAGCCACCGTGTCATGACCCTCCAGGTGCCTGGGATGGGGAGAGCTGACCATGGTAGACAGCCAACAGAACGCTGGCAGGCATTCCTCCTAGGAGCAGGGTCTCCAGGGAGGCCCTGGAGCCCCACCTGCTCTGGTGACAGCCGGACCAGGACCCTCACATCAGGATGACAGGGCCAGTCTGCTGAGCCTGCCTCCTCAGCCCACTCTGCTCATCGGAGGTGTCCAGGGCATTCCAGGACAGGCAAGTTCAAGGGCTGAGGCCAGAGGCACTGAGCCTCCATCAGTGGTCCATGGAGGCTTTTCTGGCAAAATGGGGGCTGGAAACAGCCAACAGGAAAGCCAGAGGTCAGGACAATGAGCGTCAGAGCAAGGGCCACAGGAGATGTGGACCAAGCCAGGGGCTGGGTGGCAGCACAAGCTCCAGTACTGCCTTCGGCATGTCCATCTCTGAGACTCCACGCATTTTCTTCAAGGGAAAAGGAAAAAAAAAAAAAAACTCGCACAATTCTTTAAAGGCACAAGGGCACTCCCACAGCCTGGACGGCTGACAGCACTGTACGAGGCTGTACCCCAAGGCCTGCCCCCAGCAGCGGCTGGTGAGCCTGAGAAGCTGCCCTGTCCTGGAGTCCTGAGGGGCACGTGGGCTGGGAGAGCACAGCCCAGGAGAGCGCAGCCCCACACCCCCCCACTGCCCCAGGCACCAACTCAAGTCCGGCTGAGACACTGCCTTCGTGTGGTGGCTGCTTTTCTTGGGTCAAGAGGAAGGAGGAACTAGGACGAGGGCGAAGTGCACACAGAGCAGTTGCCCCAGCGGGGCTGGGAACTGGCTGAGGGCCCTACCAGTTCTGGTTGTCCCAGCCGTCGTCGGCTGCCACAGACGGCGCTGCCCTCCTGCTGGCCTTGGCTCTGCCCTCACCGCCCGCGCCCTCCCAGCCCTCCCAGCCGTCGCTGTTGCTGTTCTTGTTCGAAGCAGAGCCCGAGCCCCACACGTCCCAGCTGTCCGAGCTCCTCCGCCCTGTGGAGGTATCCGCGCAGGTCCAGCTGTCGCTACTCGGGGACTTGGCCTTGGGGGGCTCGGTGCTCCCAAAGGTCTCCCAGAAGCTCTGGTCTATGGTGCCACTTGTGAAGGTGTCCCCGCTGCTGTTCTGATAGCTGTGGCCCTCCAGGGGTCTTTACAGAGAGAAGGAGAAACTCAACAGATGGCAACGCCACACTCAGCCCCTGGAGCCCCAGGCTGCCCAGTGGGGTGACTGCTCCATGGGCCCAGCTCACTGCTGTACCGGGCAGGGGCTGCCGGCCAGGGGCTGCCGGCCCTGCTGAGCTTTCCTAGCCGTGCCTGTGGTCAAAGCACCAGGAGGGCACTGTTGCGCTCACCGTAAAGCAGGAGGAAGGGGCCTGAGTGAGGGCCACCCCAGGGATGGGGTAAAGAACCCGCCAGGAAGGACTCGGTCTCCTGCTGCCCGAGCCCACACTCTGTCAGTCATTAGAGTTGGGGGCTATTTACCACACAGTGCATCGGGAAGGGAGAGAAAGTGGCTTCAGCCCACGAGCAGGAGCCCTGGGCATCAAAGGATGCACCTACAGAAGAGCCCTGTGGACACAGCACCTGAGCAGAGGCAGGGCCCAGGGCCCAGGGTGCCTCAGAAAGCCCATGAGAAGTGGGGCCAGGCAGCACGTGGGACACACAGGACCCTGGGCTGGGGTCACTGCATACCTATCTGAGGGCTCCTCTGCCTTTCCAGAAAAGAAGGTGGTGACGTCCCGCCATCCTTTGCTACCAACTCCCTGGACCTGGAAGAGAGAAGGTGACTAGCCAGGGCCCCACTCTGCACAGCACCGTGGCTCCAGGGGCCCCTGACACAAATGCAAATGTGCACTGCTAGGAAGACCTGGGCACAGTTCAGAAATCAGGGTGCCACGCACCCACACAGATGCACAATCTGCTGCTGGCTGGCTGCCTTTCTGCAGTACTGAGGACTGAACCCAGAGGCGCTCTTCCACTGAACTGCATCCCTAGCCCTTTTCATTTACTTTCTAATTGCCAGGCTGGCCTTGACCTCGCCACGGCCTCCCAAGTCACTGGGAACACAGGCATGCACTAGTGTGGGGCTGTCCCTTTACTTTCCTCAGGGTTCATCCTAAGCAAGCTATTTGCTGTCGGAGGTGGGACCCTGTGTGCAGAATGAAAGGCCATGGCCTTTGCAAGCTCACACCCAACACTTGAGAGGAGAAAGGAGACATGAGTGAAAACTGCTGGCTGGCTCAGCCTTCTCCATGGTGGACAGAAGGTCCTTAGTGGCTTCCCAGCCCAGGGCACCCAGGCTGGGCAACAAGACCACACACACCCCACACAGGCTCTGCAGCAGTAACAGGCTAGTGGCAGCCAGAGGCAGGCACCGACACTTACCGAGGAAAGGCCAGCGGCAGCAAGACGAGGGGAAGAAGCAACAGGTCAGTGGCTGCCAAGGCCCCACCCGCCAAGCTGTTTCCATATTCCTCCAGCCCTCGGGCACCAGAAGACAGTGGCCACTACTCCGTGGCTTCGTGGGGCACGAAGCACCAGGCCTGCTCTCCCACCGTGGTGCCTACGCCAGGGCCTGGAATATGGAGACTGGCTTCACCAGGCCCGCACACCAGGTGGGGCTGCCCTACCTTGGATGCCAACTGGGAGACCCCACTGGACACATCATCAAAAATCCTTCCCTCTTTCACCTGCACAAATTAAAAGGCATGATGAGGGGAACATAAGCTTATAGGGGTGCAGGGTGCCAGTGTGAGCCCCCTGGGCCCGCCAGAGGGATGACTGTCATGTTCAGTCCCGCAAAGGACACAACCTGACCTTGGCCTCCTGGGACATCACTACAAGGACGCCTCAGAGGGGGGCTCCTGCCCCAGCTGCTCTGCGGGCTGCTGGCCACGCCCTTACACTCTAGTCTGAGGACAGGCTGGTCCATGCCCCGTGGCTGGGCCGCTGGGGTGTGAGGCAGAGGGGAGGTGGGCTCCAGGACTGACTGAGCTAGCTGAGTGGGTCCCAGCGGGGACAGAGGCGGCTGCCTGGGCCAAAGGAACAGGGAGGCAGCTGGGCCTCCCTGGTGCGGGAACAGGTGGTCTGCAGCCCCCAGCACATGCCCACATCCCCTGGAAATGGAGGTCTGGTGGGACAACAAGCACTCGGCCCCTGGTGCTGCTCTACCTTCTCCTGCGCAGGCTTGAGGACGTTCTCGTTCAGGCTGTGGCCCAGCTCCGAAGCCTGTTGAGGGGGACATCACATGAGCCCGCGCCGCAGCACTTGCCACGGCCCAGCATGAGCTTTGCTGACCGCAGGATGAGGGCACTCATGGGGGCAGGGCCACAGCAGATGACACCAGGACGGGGAGGCCAGGAGACACTCGTAAAGGAAGGGAGCTGCCTGGGCCCCAGCTGGCTTCCCACGAGAGCAGCCTCCTTGAGCCCGGGCTCTCGCCACGAGCACAGCGGCTGGCAGTGGCAGGCTGCCTGCAGGGCTGCACCCTGCTCTCCCAGGAGCAGACTTGGAGGCCCACCAGGAGGGGAGGCTCAGGCAGAAGCAGAGGGAGAGCCACTGGGGAAGAGCAGGCCTCCAGGAGACAGAGCTGCCTGGGGTGTGGCATGACCTCCCCCTTCTGGCAAAGCCAGAAAAAGCAGAGACAAAAGACATTAGGGTGGATGACTACACAGTACAGAAGCGTCCTCCTCAGCAGGGTGAGATCTCTAGGGATGGTTTGGGTTGAGTTAATTGAACCTAATAAAAACCCTGACAAGCCCCATTTCCTGGGGCTCCCTAGGCCATCCAGAGCATGGGATCTGGCCCCGGGGGAAGCTGAGGGCTGCCTCCAGCCCAGGGAGATGGAAGTGCAACACACACAGAGGGACAGTGCAGGGACAACTGTGGGCAGCGTGAAGCAGGTTCCCGGCAGAGGGGGCAGCATGCACCAGCAGACATGGGCTTTACCGGCTCTGGCTGCTGCTTGTAGCCCCAAAACTTGGCCCAGATGGCATGGAGACAGGAGAGCAGGAAGAGAGCGGGGGAGGGCGGTGTTGAGAACACAGGCGGCAGGGGGCACACCCCTCGGCCAAACTGTGCTGATGGTGGCACTGGACGGTATCACCAGCCTCGAGCCAGCCTGTGCCAGGGTCTTGATGGACACTTTTCTGTTTCAAACTCACCACATTCCAGAATCCAGGAGTGTGACCCAGAAGCCTAACACAGGCTCCAGGACAAAGTGAGGATGAGACCCTGGGGCACGGCTAGGGGTGTGCAGCAGGAAGAGCCCCTTCGAGGAGGAAGCACCCACAGGCAGCAAGAGCTGCAGGCCACAGGGGCCTCCTGGGAACCAGACTCTTGGTGATGGGCCACAGGCAGACCCTACGGCCTGCCCACACCAAGTGCTGACAGCCCTGAGTACCTGTGGCTAGCCAGGGCCACACCAAGTGCTGACGAAAACAGAACGAGGGCTGAGCCCACCACGGGCTACAGTGCAAAGCACTGGGCCAGTAGCCAGAGGGACAGCCATGCATTGGGCAGTCCCTGGCAGGGGAGCCTCTGGTCTCCAAGTGAATTGTACAGGCACTGAGGTGACCCCACTGATGACATGAGGCCCTCTGTGCCAGGATCCCTGGGCTCCAGGCACAGGGCCAGAAAGATCCCAGACCCTACACGTGATGGCAGACGCACATCAGTGCATTAGGACTTTAAAACTCTTTACCTTTTGACTTGCTTGGGATCCAAATTTTGTAGCCTAAAAGGAAAAACAAAGACACGTCTTCTGAGTCAACTGTTTGAACCCTGACCATCAAGCTTCACCTCCCAATGGCCACCTGGACTGCCAGCACTGACCCAGCAGTAGCTCCAAGGTGCCCAGAAGAGCTGCGCAAAGGCCAGCCCCTCACATTCCTGGGCCACGCCAGGCTGGGTGACCCTATCCTCCAACGTAGGAGCCAGGCCCAGCAGCCATCCAACACTGTCCTCTACAGGCCTTCCCACTGCCTCAGGCCCCATCTTCCCTGATGTAGGGGCAGCTCAGGATTCAGCATTTACAGACACATGGCTGCCTAGCACCCTAACCGCTCACACTTGAGGAAAGAAGAAAAAGGCCTGGCCACAGACACCCAGGCTAGCAGGTGCCTGAACCTGCCCTGGCCTCATCCCCCCTCCAGAAATAAGAAGCGGAGACCCCAACAGGAGCCAGCAGGGCCACATGGCAGAGCAACAGTGAGCTAATCCAGGGGCTCCAGCTGTGGATGCTGCTGGCCTGTCTGTCCTGGGTCAGTGGGCAAAGCCACCTGTCTCTGCTCCTCCTGGAGCCAGGGCTATCTGGGCAGCCCCATGCCCAGAGGCTCTCACAGGCTGTACCCTGTCCAGCCCAGCCTGCTCCTTACACAGCACTGACCAGGGCACTGTGGGGCCAGGTGTACTTCCCACACAGCACTGTTGTCCTGACCAAGTCCCCAGCTTCTCCCCTCATTTCAAGCAGAGGCAAGAGGGAAACCCTAACTCTGAAGACTGGGAGGCAGAATCTGGGGTACAGGCACCCATGACCTACTCTCTGGGACACAGTGGTGCCTGGGGACCACAAGGGCAAGTCAGCTTCTGCAGGCAGCTGGTCCTTGCCAGAGAGACACCTGCCACTACAGCAAGGACTCCTGGGCAACCTGCAGTTGCCAAGGCCTGGGCTCTCTGCTGAGGCCCAGTGCATGGTCAGAGGTCCCAGTGGCTGTCTCCTGGGACCCCAGGCCAGGGGTAGCAAGCATGCATCCTCAGGTGACTTACGCCCTCTCTGGCCGCAGAGGCAAACCTGCTGGCCCCCGTGGTAAAACTGCTCCAGCCCTGAGAAGGAAACAGAGAAGAAGCACATCAGGGTTCAGAGCCTGTGCACACCACACTGACCACTCCAGCAAGGGTTTCTGCGGAGAAGGACCCCGTGGAGGGCACCCTGGACACCTCTGCAGTCCTTACACTGGGGAGAAAATGAGATGCCTGCCCTCCACGGCACCACTGCCCAGCTGGCCCCCACGCAAGGACTCAGGAACCAGCCTGCCACAGGGCAGGGCCACCAGGCCCATGTGCTCAGTTCACGCCTATTTCTCTCCTTGCTCCCTCCTGCCTTCCAGAGGAGCAGACAGGGTGGGAAGGGGTCACAGGCCTCCATGTAAGTCAAGGCTGTTTTCTCCTAAGCCTTCCAAGCTAAATCAAAGCTCTTTAGAAAGATGCATCCCATCGAATCACAGCTACAGGCTGGGGTGTAGCTCAGTGGTGGAGCATGAGAACCTGTGTTCAACCCCCAGAACTATAAAAAAAACACCAGCTTACTCTTCTCTCTTTCTGGAGAAGGCAGAGACCCGAACACCTGAGATAGCTGCATTTGGCTGTCTTCCCCAGGGAGATCACGAGCAGATGAGAAAATGGAGTACTGGAGGGAGAGGTCTTTATAAAAACCCACAACGGGCTTCAGGCTAAAACCTACTTTTCCTCCCTAAAAAGGACTCAGTAGCCACTGCAAGGGAGAATGACCTCAGTGCCAGTGTCCAGGCAGGCCATCCGCCAGGTCTGACTCAAAGCTCTGAAGGTGGGCTCTGGAGACCCAGCAGTGGCGCTCTTTGGAGGTGAAGAGATAGTTTGCAGGAACTTCTGAATGAGAAATCGGAAGTTTGTTTTTGGCATAAACGTGCATGATTCGAAAGAAGACAGCACAGAGCAGAGCCTGCCACCTGTGCCTGTCAGTAGTGACCCCATGGCGCACATGAGACAACAGATTCTTGGTTTCACCCCTTTTCACACAGGGCGCCCACCTTCCCTGTACCTTGCTTAATGTACTGTAAAGATGTGCTCCCTCATCTTTTCCCAGGCGGTGTCCAGGAATGGATGCACCAGCTGCCATTGAACAGCCCTCCCTGGCTGGATCCCTGGGGCACTGGTATTAAAATTGCAGACCAGTGTGTAATGAAAACAAAAAAAAAATTTTTTTAAACTAGTTTCCTCTCTGGGCACGGTGGAACATATCTATAATCCTAGTGGCTTGGGAGGCTGAGACAGGAGGATCATGAGTTCAAAACCAGCCTCAGCAAATGAAAGGTGCTAAACAACTCAGTGAGACCCTGTCACTAAATAAAATACAAAAAATAGGGCTGGGGATGTGGCTCAGTGGTCAAGTGCCCCTGAGTTCAATCCTCAGTACTGCTCCCCACCCCCCAAAAAACAAACAAACAAAAAACCTACTTTCCTTGGAAAATGAATGGTGACAGAGTATATTTCCAAAACTAGCAGCAAGCCCAGGATGCTGGGCCCTGAATGTGTGGCCTGGAACTTCTGAGCCACGAAAGCAGGCCCACACATCACGAGGCTGAGCACTGCCACCCAGGAGGCACCAACACCCAGGCAGCCTCTAGACTGCCTGTCCAGGAATCCCACACAGCACAGGTGCCCAGGCAGGCTGGGCCAGCGCAGGGCTCAGGATATTTCCTGGAGATAAATATTTCCTGGAGGTTCTTTGTAGGGATGTACCTTGAAATAGATGTTTTGTTGTCACATATATTTGGGATCTGAATAATTTAAGCCACGTTTTTATAAAAGAACACTTTGCTGAAGGTGAGGGAGAAGAGGCCTCCAATCAGATGAAACAAAGAGCAGGTCACCCAGACCCGTACACACTGCCATGCTGGGGCCACCCTGCCTGCGACAGGTGCGCTACAGAGCTGGAACCCTCACCGAGTATAAGGATGACATGGCACTGTTGAGGAAATCATCTTCCTTCTTCTGTGGTGGCGCTGTGTTCCCGAACCCCACGTAGCGATTCTCCTGCGCCCTGAGAGTGAAGCACAGATAGGCCGCAGCTGCTGGCACGACCCTGCTGCTCCTGGGTGGCCAAGGCCTTGGCCTCTGCAGCATGTGCCAACTCCCACAACACAGGCTGCGTCTCGCTGCAATAGACACCAGTCACACCCTTGGAAAGCCTCCTGCCACATGATCTGAGGGTCCCCAACAAGACCCCAAACCCAACACCAGGGCTATAGGAAGAAGGATCACAACAACAATTTGAAAGCTCAGGGATAAAAATTAATTCATGTCAGACAGATCGCAAAACAAAAATACACCTTTTCTTCTACACTCAAGACCACCAACTCAAACCTGGGTTGATCAGGGCTTGCCACAAGACCCTGCATCACAGATGCTCCAACCCTCCAAGAGAAAAGCACAGGCCCAGCCCGTGCCGAAGGAAGCGACCTTAACCCTTCAGACTCAGCCCTCAAGAAGTGACCCGCCAGAGATACCCTGGCCTAAGAGGTCTTACCCTGGACAGGAGCCAAGGTCATCATTCAGCCAGTCTTCAAAAGCCTTGTCTGCAGAGGCAGTCATGTTCTGTGGCTGGCCAGAGGGTCTGAAACAGTCAAAAGTTAGTGAGCCGGGCATGGTGGTGCACGCCTGTGATCCCAGCAGCTCGGGAGGCTGAGACAGGAGGATGACAAGTTCAAAGCCAGACTCAGCAAAAGCGAGGCACTAAGCAACTCAGTGAGACCCTGTCTCTACATAAAACACAAAATAGGGCTGGGGGTGTGGCTCAGTGGTCGAGTGCCCTGAGTTCAATCCCTGGTACCCTCACCCCCCAAAAAGAAAAAGTCAGTGAGGCCAGCGCTGAACGAAGTGAGGTGAGGAGCCTGCATTGTGTGGGCGGCCTAGCAGCACCAGCTGGAGCCACCTGGACTCGGGCCAGCCTCCGGCTCTGTCCCACAGGATGCTCAGGCTTAGCTTCTGACATCCCAGTAACCCTCAGACTCACAGAACTCAAAGGCAGCCAACAGCAGGCCTGTGCTGGCTGGCAAGGGCAAGGAGGGTCCAGGGCCAGGCTACAGGATGCAGCTGACAGGGGTGCAAGGACCTCTGCCCAGGTCCTGCACGGAGAACTGTACATGGAAGCCTCCCGTGGCCCAGCCACCCCCACCAACCTCCGCTACACGGGATGCTCCCTGCAGTGGGAGATGGTTAGGCCACACAGCACAGGCCTGCACCATCGGGACCCATCCACGTCCCCACAGGCCACTGCTCATGTGCCTGAACAACACCCCTTGGGAGAGGGGTGCAGCCTACTAGAGGCAGGGAAGATGTCCCTTGTATCTGTAGACCTAGTTTTACTGGATGAATTTCTTCTAGAAGTTCGTGTTACTTTGGCAATTTTAAATAGCTGTGCTTCACACTGACTTCTAGGAAGCGCTGGGAATTGGAGCTTTCCCATGATAGTGGGGTAAGCAAGGCTCTGTGGGGACCCTGCACTGTGGCTAAGATCATGGTGGAACCGAGATCGGCACTGAGGCCTGACTGGCAGGCCAGAAAAGTACCTACCGATGGGCAGTGGATGACAGCATCTTGGGCTGAGGTGGGGTCCAGTTCTGGGCAGGTGATGACTCCAGAGACCAATCTCTGCCTTCAGCCAGAGTGGCCACCTAAAGAGGGGACGTGAGATGGTCAGAGTATGCATGTGTCCACTCAAGCACGTCCAGCCTCACATGCCTGTGCTACTGCAGATGCTCCTGGGTTTCAGCAGCTGTGGCTCAGGCCTGAGTACAAGTGTGAGCACTGAGGCCAGGACTCGTGCAGTGACAAGCTGCAGTGCTGCAGGGCCTGACCTCATGGCTCCCCGTGTAAAGACACAGGGACCACGTATTTGGCCCCAAAAGACAAGTTCTGTGGTTTCTCAGAGGCACTGCAGTCAATATGCACTTGAGGCATGATATTCGTGGTTCCCTCTCTCCTGTTAATTACAGGCCATCTGCTTCCCTTGGGACAGCAGAGCCTGCTCTGGATGGCCACAAGTCCTCACCTGCACCTGGACTGTACATGGCCTCAACAGGTATGTCTCTACTGATGGGAGACACCCAACTCCAGGAGCCACTGGAGCCACACTCTAGCTGCTATGAACAGGGGGCATGGCCCACACAGCAGGGTGCATGCAAGCTGGGCTACCAATACCTGGTCCCTGAAGAGCGCAGCAGCTCTGCTGCTGTACTTGTCCTGCAGGGACCAGCAGGGGTCATAATCCTCCTGTGACTCCAGGAACTCCCGGAACTTGGCATTCCCGCCGGCCTTCATCTTCTCCAGCTCGATGTCCTTCCATTTGTCCATAGTAACAGAGCGCACAAAGCTAGAAACCAAACGCCAGTCTCATCACCAACTACCCAAGGATCCGGGATTCTCCCCACCTAAGGTCAGGCTGTGAACTGGACAAGGGTGCTTCCTGAAGCAAGACAGAAGCTACACAGAGGCCAGTCGGCCAGCAGTGGACAAGCCAGCATACCTGGCAGGGTGGGGAGCAGCCCCCAAGATTCCTAGGCAGGCAGCACTCTGGGCAACAGGCACCCACCCCGACATGAGCAGATTAGGTGCAGGATCTGTGAAGGCTGAGTGGCACTGACCTGAGGTGCACCCCAAGCCCACGGTGTCTTCCCGAGCACTCCAGGCAGATCCAGATGCCATAGGTCACGCTGACCCACTGAGGGTTGAATGCGCCACACTCAAAACAAACCTGCAAAGGGGGCCATGTGCGACTCACCAGGCAGCTTAGGCCAGGGCTGGAGACCCCAACTACCCAACAGGCACTCCCAAGGGGGCACAAAGAAGGGCAGGTAGATGTGCAAAGCCTACACAAGAGAGCTGGGCTCAACAGGGCTGCTCCAGGTGGCCAGAGGGCACAGGGTCAGGACAAAGCTGAAGGCAGCTGAAAACTGGTGTGAAGGGGAAGATCCGCCCACACGATACAAGATTCAGGTGGAGACAAAGCAGACTGTCCTCAGCACAACCCGAGCAATGTGGCAGGAGCCCCACTCCCCACAGCCCTGCTGAAGATGAGCACCAGGAACAGACAGCCGCTCCCCATGATGCTGGGCAGCTTCGCCGACGGCCAGCTGTTTCAAGAAGGAGCACAACCACAGCCACCAACGACCCAGGAGGCTCACCAGCCACCCACAGTGCTGCCAACAGCATACACTCACGTTGTTCTCATCTTGCGCCCTGACTTCTTTAAGAACTTTCCTGGTTCTTGGGCTGGCCATTGTGCTGCGAAGGAGGAAAACAAACCCTAAAGCTTACAAATGGGTTATGTCACTATACAAGACAAAAATAAACTGCTCAAAATACTACACAAGAACTTGTGCTGAGCTGCTGTGAAGCTGTGGTGTAGCACTGCCTCTGCTGGCCAAGAAGGGCCATCCACTGAAGGGTCCTCTTCTCCACTGTGATGCTTCCGGACCACCACTGCGGTGGTTAAGATCACTGAGATCTCTGGTGGTGCCCACACTGTTTAACTACTGTGTAACACTGAGACTGCACAATCTATAAAAAAAAAGTCCTCTTTTAATGGTGAACTCACAGCAGAGTGGCCTTCACAAAACACACAGAATGGCTGCTAAACCTACTTGATTTCCCTACTTGAAAGAGCCACATAACAGGGAGCCCAGGTGCTCAGCACATCCCACATCTCCTCAGCTTTCCAACTCAGCATGGGGAAGCTCCCAGCCTGTGACATGGGCAAAGGGGTATCCCTGACTGATACCATGAAGAGGCCAGCCTGCTGGAAGATGTGTGGGTAGGTCCTCTGTGCAGCCATCCTGAGAGGTGGAGATGACAGGTGGTATAGCCACAGCAGGACAAAGACAGTGGCCCATGGATTACCAGACCTACCACATGATTCACAAGGACACTGATGGGGACAGTAGTCAGGTTCAGGCTGAAGAGAAAATCTCTTTCTTTCTTTATAGATCTACCAGCTTTAGCAAAGTTCAGTTTTACCCGGTGGCCCATTTAGCTCATGCCCAGGAATGTCAAAGCTAGCGGAAGGCAGGGATGCCAACCACAGCAGCAGATGTAAATTAACCCCACGGTCCTGCACATACCAGAACTGGAAGGCCTAGAGGCAGGACCTGGGCCACAGGCCACCTCTCCCCTGCCAGTCCTCAACTGAGAGTGTCATCTCTCTGGACTTGTCCACTTCTCAAATGAACCTGTGCAGCTCCCTCTAACGTGCAGGACACCACATGTGGAAAACACAGGGCATGCTGTATACGACAGAGGCCACACACAGGCTCACAGCTGACATTTTCAGTATCGTCCACTTCCCACTTTGCTGCCCCACTGAAAGCGACTGCTCGGACTGGCTTCTTATAACAGTTTAATGTGAAGTGCAGCTTAAAAAAAGAAGCGACTGGCAAGACCCCTGTCCTATACTTCATTTTAGTCTTAAGTTTGCAGAAGCAAGGCCTTCATGGAAGGGATCCTGCTTCAACATACCATCCTTCTGAATGGATCAGCTCCTGCTTCCGAAGACTTTCAAGCAATTTGAGGTTAGGAAATGCTGTTTTCTATAACTGATTGAAACGAAATCAAAAGTTCACCTAGGCTCCCTCCCACTCTGAGTTCTGTGCCAGGATGGTGTCTGATTGTGAGGTGAATGCCTGAATGCTTAGTCCTACTGCAGGACTCGGGCCTGGCCTGACTCATTCATCATGCTAGGCACCGACTCATCTGCAGCACTAGGCAAATACAGGGAAACCCCCACCTGGAGAGACCCCCTGGCGGGTTTCAGCTGCAGAGCCCTTTAGACACAATCTTCTAACAGCCACATGCGGGCCCCACGTGGGGCTGGTGTGCAGGGGCAACAGATGTGCAGACCCACACAGATCTGCTCTCAATCTGCCTCTTTCCACTGCACTGTGGGCCCACAGGGGCTCTGCTCTTGACTTGCTCAACAGAGGCAAACCAAGTCAGGATCTGGTGAGACTGCTTCAAATTTCTAACTGTGTAAAATAAGGACGGACATTCATAGGACTACCAGAGGGAAAGTGGAGACGTGACCAGTTTTGGGTATGAAGGCCTTATTTCTCTATCTGAAATGCTTAGTTTAACAACATGGCAACAAATACCTCGTACTTTCAAAAGCATACTTATGGCTTATGTTTAAAAACAATCCAAGCCTTAACACCTAAAACTAAGATGATAAAAATGTCCCTGTGTCTCTAAGTGGACTAACTTCAGTAAATGTTCAGGTAAATAAGGACACTTTCTGAGTCCACAAAGCCACTTATCAGGACATTGAGGCCTTGAATAGAGGCACCCTTAACCTCCGACATCAAAAGGGATGCATAAAGACATTGCTTAGTCTTAAGGCGGTGGAATGGGTGACAAGGAGACACGTCTTTTTCAGAGCTGTCAGAGGCACCCTAAGAATCCATGTCTACAAATAACAGCCCTTCTTGGTAAACAGCATGCTACTGCTGTTCCAAACTTGGCAGGGATACCGCCCCCAAAACAAATGCCAGGGCACACCTGCGGCCCCTCAATCCCCCGCCCCAGCACTGCCAGGGTCCCCTTTGGCGGCTGCTGCCCAAGGCCCCGCTGGAGCATCGGCCTGTCCACACGCAGTTATTTCTCAGGATCGGGGGCTTGTGGTTAAGAAACGCAGTTCTTCAGTCCCAGGGAGACCCGGCCAGGCTCAGGGCCAGTCCTTGCGTCTTTCCCTCCAGTGCCCCCACTGTGTGCACGTCAGAGGCCGAGGGAAATGGCAAAGCGGGCGGAGGCTGGGGAGGCTGCCTTCCCGAGGCCGGGGCTGGCGGGCGCGCGGGAGGGCTCGCGGGCCCCGGGGCTGCGCCAGGCCACGGAGGAGGGCGGGAGCTGGGCACGGGGCGCTCCGGGGCGCGGCGGGCCCGGGCGCACGGCCGCGAGCTTACCTGGAGCGGCGGGCGGCGCCGGGATGCGGCCGGGGCGGGTGGGGGGCGCCGGGCGGCGGTGCTGCACAGGCGCGCGGGTCGCCCACCGGCCGCCAGCAGCTTCCGGCTACGTCGCGCTCCGCTAGGCCTGACGGGAGGCCAACGGGGCGGGACTTCCGCCTCGGTGCTGGGGGCCGGGAAGCGCGGCCCCGCGGTTGCCATGGGGACGGCTGCGCGCGGCGCGGGTCGCGGCTCGGTGCAGAGGTTGGGACGCTGGAGGCCTGGCTTCCCCGAGGCCGCGGCGGCGAGCGCACCAGACCCCTCCGGGAGGACGGCTCCAGCAAGCGGGCATCGAGCTGGCCTCGGGAGGTCGATTCCGAGGGATTCGGGTTTCGTGCTCACTCTGCCCTGCTGTGTGGTCCACGCATCCTCCGTGCCCTTTATGGCCTTCAAAGTGACCGAGAGCGGACATCTTTACTGAGGTCTAATCTGCAAGCGATGCCGTGTACAGTCCCGAGAAACGGACAGTTTGGTGGTCCACGTTCAGTATACGGTTTTCGGCCTTCCTTGGACCCAGGTGTAGCCCTGAGCCCCTCCGGTCAGCGCGCAGGGCAGCGCTGCGTTAGGCATGTGAGCCGGTAACTGCCTCCCAGGTGCGCTTGCGGTGCGTGTGCTGAGGGCCGCGTCCGCCCAGGGCTGTCCTGCGGCGTCCACACTGCACAACCGCCAAGGCTGAAGCAGGTGCTGGAGAGATGCAAGGCCCTGGGGCTAGTGGCAGAATTGTCTGGGTGTGGTGCGGCCCTGCTCCCACTTCAGGGCCCCAGGTCACTGTTAGTACTTGAACCTCCAGGAAAGCTGCAGTCAGGAAGCTTCTGAAGGCCGGTGTCCCCAGGCCACGTCCCTTCCCAGTCAGAGCATCTTCCTGCTGCAGGAATGTCCGTGCTCTCCAGAAGTGCCACTGCCTGTATCAACTGTCTAGGCTGTCAGAGCTCTCAGCCCGCGGTGGGACCTGCATTCATGCAGGCCTCCCTGCCTCCCTCCATCCTTCCTCCTCCTTCCCTCCTTTCAGCATGCTGGAGTTGTGTGAGTGCTACTATGATACAAATCTCTAGGTGTGGAAATTCTGGATGAATTATGGAATTGTGGTAGATTCCAGCAAATTGTCCCCACAGCGTTGTACCAAATGTCCTGTTGTGGGTAAGCCTGTGTCTTGCAGCCTCTTCTTGCTGGGTGCTGCCGAGCAGCTCGTCTGTGCCATGCAATAACAGGGTGAGTCGCCACACGGGTGGATTTTCACTCCCTAAGGGTGCACTGGTCACACCATCCCCGTACAAGCCTGTTTTTCTCTGCCTGCTTTTTTCTTCTGTTGATCATCTTCCACCACCAGGTTTTCCCTGAACAGTTTCACCTTGCCTGTGGAGAGAGGAGCCTGGGTTTGGCTCAGGTCCTCCAGAGGCTGCCGCATTCCAGCCTCTGACCTGAGTGGAGAGGGGCCTGGCTGACTCCAGCCCATATGACCCCTGCCACTGCCTCCATGGGGTGCAAGGAGGACCGGGGCCCAGGACAGAGGAAACGGAAGGTGTGGGAGGGTGCAGCTCTGCTTACCTGAGGCTGTTCTTCACTATTCAAGCTCAGCTGTCCCTGGACATCCTGTGCTACCCTTCCATCCAAGGCCGCCAGGGAGCCTGCAGCTTTGCTGGATTACATTTGGTTGCAGTGGCTAAGAATGTGTTGAGCCTGGGCCAGATGGCTCAGATCCCAGGGCCATGTTAGCAAGGACCCACAAACTCCCCTGCCTTAGCCCCTCCATGCCTATCTGAGTTGGGAATTTTTCTTGAGTCCGGTTGTTAGGACAGAAACGCAATCCCAAACTGCTTAAACAACAAATGTAATCTATGATTCAGGTGATAAAAAGTCCAGAGGAAAGTTGTATTTCAGGTAAGACTTGATCTAGTAGCTCAACAGTATTTCTTTCTTTCTTTTTTTTTTTTTGGTACTGGAGATTGAACTCAGGCACTCGACCACTGAGCCACATCCCAGCCCTATTTTGTGTTTTATGTAGAGACAGGGTCTCACTGAGTTACTTAGGGCCTCGCCGTTGCTGAGGCTGGTTTTGAACTCGCGATTCTCCTGTCTCAGCCTCCCTAAGTGCTGGGATTACAGGCTTGCGCCACCGCGCCCAGCTCAACAGTATTTCTGAGAACAGAGTTTCTCTCTACATCTGTGGTCTGTAGTCCCACCTTCACCCTAAGGTCCTGAAATGCTTCCAGCAGCTCCTAAGGCTGCAAACACCAATTCACATTCAGCAGAAAGTGGCTGTGTATGAGCATCCCAGCTGAAGCCCAAGAGTCACACTGAGTGGACCAGCTACGGCCACATGTTCACTTCTAAACAATCACAGGCCTGGAATGGAAGGTGACATCTAGGCTCTAAGCTCCAGGACTGGAGCCTGGTTGGAGTGGGATTCCTCAGACCAGAAGATCCCAAAAGAAGTCTGAGATGTAGGGAGCCACAGGGCAAGACACAGAGGAGGAAGCAGTCACAGACATGCACTGAGTGGCCACCTCCACTCCCTATGGATCACACAGGCCTTCCCTGAGTGGCAAGGGTGTTCTTGGCTCTCAGTGTCCCCAGGGCTAGCAGGGCCAGCAGCCTGCATGGGGCAAATGCTGGTGACTGGTGAGTAGTGCTTTGTCCAACTCTGCTGTGCTCCACAGACTTCTGGAACTGGGCTGCTTCTGCACTCCAGAGAGCAGAGTGAGGATGTGTGGGGATGAGGAGAGGTACGGGCTCCAGGGGATCCATCTGGTGGTGAGGCCACTTGTCCACCTTGCTGTCCTGTATGCAGAGGAGTCATTCTGAGAACTCAGGGAAGCTACTGAGGGCCTCCAGGTGCCTAGAGTTCCCCTATCCGCCCCTGGGACTGCCACCTGGGAAGGATGGGTGCAAGCAACAGGTGAGGCAGCCACAGCGTGGCCTGGAGCTGGGGAAGGAAAGGGAGCCACATTCCAGCTATGGACTCACAGGAGGTGGGGAGGACCGAGGACAAGCTGAAGGGATGCAGGTGGCAGAGTTCAGCTTTGAACATGCCTAGATTGAGGCACCCAGGGACACCTGAGAGGACAAGCCATTGATACCTGGTGCTGGTTTGCAGAGGAGCGACAGGACTGAGCAAGATCTGTGAGGGAGTGAGGGAGTAGAGGCCCTGCAGGGCAAGACTCTGGAAGGGATCCTGGGACTGGTGCCCACAGAGAGATGGAGAGGGGCCGCTCTGCTGCCTCCACAACTGTAAGAAACCGCTTTCTGTTCTTTATAAATAACCCAGTCTCAGGCACTCTGTCACAGCAGTACAAATGGACTAAGACACTCCCGAACACTAACTTCATGTCGTGGGAATGGTGTTGGATCCTCCATCAGAGGAGGGAGACGAAGGGAGAGGGAGAGAAAGGGAAGTGTCCCCTGCTAGCCCTGGGGACACTGAGAGCCAAGAACACCCTTGCCACTCAGGGAAGGCCTGTGTGATCCATAGGGAGTGGAGGTGGCCACTCAGTGCATGTCTGTGACTGCTTCCTCCTCTGTGTCTTGCCCTGTGGCTCCCTACATCTCAGACTTCTTTTGGGATCTTCTGGTCTGAGGAATCCTACTCCAACCAGATGAACAGCCTCCAGCCTGGCTTTCAATCCCTTGGATTTTTTCTGGTTTGTTTGATGAACTGAATGCTTAAGAAACTTCAGCCTCGTCTGCCTCTGCCTTGCTTTTCTCTTTGCTGAGTTGCTGAAATTAAAGATGTGGTCCTAAACAGGAGCTGCCAGAACATCCTGGATGGCTCTGGCCCCAGGCTCTGGTCGGTCTCAGGAGCTCTGGTGGACCTGCCTGGACCTTAGGAGGTCTCCTCCCTTGGGCTGTCTGCCGCCTCTGCTGCAGCTTTCTGCAAGGAGTCCAGACTCCTCGAGGGTCGCACATGGAGCTCTGGGATTTCAAGCCTCATTTGTATCACACTAGCGAGGTGAGGGAAGTGCCTGTCACTGTCTGGTGTCTGCATTCGTGACTTGGCTGTCTGTTGTGGGCTCCACCTCATACATCAGGAAGCTCCTAGAAGCCCATAGTCGCAGCACTTGTTCTGGAGGAGGCTGTGCCTGCTTTGGAACCCAAGGAGACCCCGCCAGCTTCCTCCGCCGTTGGTGGAGCTGTGGTGACGACAAATGCCTGCCTGAAGCTGCAGCCCCATGTGGGGCTTGGACCTGGCCGTCATCTCCTCCTGTGTGACCTGCCGAGATGGCCTCCTTACCTGAACCAGGACGCACACCTGCCTGGGCTGGTGCAGCACCGTGGACGGGCAGGCAGTGTTTGCTGATCTCTGCGTGTTTAGTGCACATGATTCCAGCGTTCCTGGTATAGGGCATGCCTGGCCAGGAAAGGTGGCCTTCACACAGGGAAGGCCTGGGGCTGCCTGGGTGGGGTGGCTGTGCTGAGGTTGGTGAGATGTGTGTAGGCCCTGCTGTCTACCTCTGCTTTCCACCGTCCAGCGATCTGAGCTCCGGATCAGGAAGTTGGCGTGGCCCAGAAACAACCTATGCCAGGTCCCTGCTTTGATTACAGATGCCAGGTTCCCACAGGTGGTACGAATGGCGGAAGAAGGCGGCCCAGGCCACGGCGAGTCCCAGCCAGAGCCCTTTGTGCCCCAGAGGGTGATCCTGGAGAGCCAAGGAGAGGCTGAAGCCAGGAGCCAGGCGATTGTAAAGCACCAGAAACCGAGGACATCTGCTCTCCATCAAGAGAACTAGGAAGGACACAGGCTGGGCTCCTCCCTGGCCAGAGTGTGGAGGATGCAGGCTTGGACTGCAGAGCTCACCTAGGCCCCGCTCCGCTGGGCGCGACACTGGATGTTGGCATCCCTGACACAAGCTCTGCTCCCGCAGTCTGGAAGCACAGTGCCGCTGCAGGCTGCTCCTGCCTCTGCTGGCAGGCCAGGCGGCGAGATATCTCCCGTGCATGTGGCCCGGTGTGAGCATGTACTGAGCGCTGTGCTCTGCGTGCACACTGCCAGTGGGTGGCAGTGAGTACTCCATCCTGCCCTGTGGGTGCCCCCCATCAGTGCACACGGCGACTCCCTTTGGTGACATTGAGCCCACACTGTTGTACACAGTGAGGGGCTGTTCCCAAGGTCACAGTCCATGTTGGAAGACACTTGTGGCTGTCATGGCTGGTGGAGGCCAGGAACCTGCTCAGCATCCCCTGGTGCCAGAATGTTCTGTGTGTGGACAGTGTGGTGCTCACTCTCCTTGCTCATAGCATTCACCACTTGCTCTCTCATGGAGTTACTGCCCACCAGTGTCCTGGGCAGCCCTGCCACCTTTATACTGCCTGCCCTGAGGGCCGGTACTCGCAGAGGACACACGTGGCTCTGTACATGCCCCAGGCCTGGGGTCCTCCAAGGAGCTGAGTCAACCCTTTGAGAACTGGGCCTCCCACTGGGGACTTGAGCGGCCCCTTCCTGACCTCCCAGCCCAGTCTTGCTGGGCTCTCTGAGTGATCCCCACCCCATCCCATCCCTGTTTGCTCTCTCTCTCTCCTGTCAAAAAACAGCCTGAGGTCCCCCAACCTGCCATACCTCTCCTCTGACCTTTCTGGTTTGTTGGGGTCTGGGATCCCCAGAAGTCTGGATTAGGCATCCTCCCTGGAGCTGAAGGCCTTGACCTACTCTTCTGCTAAACAGGCTGATGTCACTTAACCCTAACTGCTCAGTAGGGGGAACTTGGTAATTCATAAAATGGCCTGAGTAGGGTTAGGCCGTAAGGTTGTCCCGGGAAATCATCCCAGATAACTCTTCTGCAAGGGGCCACATGTGGTTGGCACACAGCAGGGACGTCCACAGGGGCCCATGATGCTCTGAGCAGTATCGCTGGGCTGGCCTCAGCTATCTGGCCCTGGACTGCTCAAGTCAAGAACAAGGCAGAGGCTATGCATAGTGGGCTTCCCAGAAACAGATGGGGCTAAGGACAGGTAGTCAATGTGGACAGTAAATGATCCAGGATGGAAAGATGAGGGCTGATTATCAAAAAAAAAAAAACAGAATGAGTTGCTAACAACTAACTCCTGGAATTGTACTTCCCCACCTCATGGGTTGCTAATGCTGAGAAGAAAGAGAAGATGGGGGATTCTGGGGGAGTCTATAAAAAAGCAAGACACACCCATTCCTGCTGGCACCCAGCTCTGCGCCCTGACTTCTCTGGAGAAGTCTACTACCTCTGTTCTGTCTCTTTCTTAAATAAAAATTGCTTTCTAGGTCCTGGGATTGTGGCTCAGTGGTAGCACGCTTGCCGTGCATGTGTGAGGCACTGGGTTCGATCCTCAGCACCACATAAAAAGAAATAAAGATATTGTGTCCATCTACAACTGGAAAATATTTTTTAAAAAATTGCTTTCTATGCTTGCCTCAGTGTTGCTTGGATGTTTAATCTTCAATGCCAGGAAACGAGGACCTGTTCCTGATTTCCAAGACTGGTATCAAAACCCCCCAGTGGAAGCCGGGCGCGGTGGCTCACGCTTGTAATCCCAGCACTTAGGGAGGCTGAGACAGGAGAATCGCGAGTTCAAAGCCAGCCTCAGCAATGGCGAGGCGCTAAGCAACTCACAAAATAGGGCTGGGGATGTGGCTCAGTGGTCGAGTACCCCTGAGTTCAATCCCCGGTACCAAAAATAAATAAATAAATAAAACCCCCCAGTGGGCCACCCAGTTTGGCTCCTCCCCCAGGCCCCACGTGCCCTTTGAATAGGTTGGATGGCTGAGTTCAGGTCAGTTCCTCTGGGCCTGAGACCATCTCCTCCTTCGAGCACAACATCCCTCTTAGAGAACTGGCTTTATCATGGCTTAAGGAATCCTGAGCCCAGAGCCTCCTTCCCCGCTTGGCCCTGAGGCCCTACATCTCCTCTAGCTCTCTCTCTGCTCCCCAAGTTCTCTGCCTATATCTAGCTCAGCCCTGTCTCCCTAGCTCTGTGCATACAGCCCCCCCCCCCCAGGAGTCCCTGGTCCAGTTTCAGAGCAGAGAGGACCTTCAGGTGCCCCACCTTTCCTGGCAGGTGAGGTCCTTGAGGGAGAGCCTGCCCCATGCCTGCTCCAGAGTCCTCACCCCAGGGAGTGTGGCCCCTGGGATCTTGACCCAGATCCAGGGCCTCTCCATGCCAGGAGTCCCTTCGACTCTCACAGGGAAAACGCCTGCCCAACAGGGATGTGCCTAGAACCACACAAGGAGGGAATTTGATGACACAAGGGTCCTGGGGCTGGCCCAACTGCCAGGCAGGAAGTTATCCTGGGGCAGAGACTGAGAAGGGGTTGGGGACTGGGACCTGGCAGGGCCACTGGTACTAAACTGCCGCTTTCCATGCACTGAGAGACTTCGCCTCATGAGAGTGGCCGTAGTGTCATGGGCCATGGAGCCTCTGAGTGCCTTGGCTCCAATGAAGGACCCAGCACAACCCCCACACCCCCAGGCTGCACGGTCTCCGTTCCCAAGGCAGCCCCTGGGACTACTTCTCAGACGGAGACCCTTTGGCAGAGAAGTGCGGCTGGTCCCAGCCCCCAGCCTGGGGCTCACAGGACAGTGCCCCCTGGGAGACTTGAGGACCATCCTCACTCACCCCAGTGGTTAACGTCCTCTAGGCAGGAAGAGGAGCCCTGGACTAGGAGGAGTTCACTCCATGCTCTGTCTAGATTCGATGCCATTGGCCAGCTCTGCGTGTACGCGTGTGTATGCATGCCTGACATGCCTGCATCTCTTTATCTCCTTACACCTCTGGGTCTTGGCTCATACCAGTTCCTCCACCTGGCACCCCTCCCCTAGCACTTCTGTGTCCCCAGGGCCTGTTGAAGCTGTGCCCATGGGGTCTCCCAGGCTCTGATCCCTCGGAGGCTAGTTTCCTTGCCCAAAATGTGAGTAGAGAGATTCCATGTGCAGCCCTGCTCTGGGCACTAGGGCTGCCCTCAGGAAGATGCCCCAGATACTTGAGGCTCTTTCTGGGCTAGGCAGCCACACCGTGTCTATAGACTCTCTCTGCCCCTAGTCAGCACCCCTCAGGGCTGACATGAAACAAACCAGCCCAATCAATGGAGGGATAAACCAAGACTCAGACTGTGAGCAGGTCCCCTGCCTTGCAGTGGTGGGGTCTGAGTACACTTGGGAGCCCTGACTCCTCCCATGGCCTCCAACCACGCCACCCCTGCCACTGGCTGCCTTCCTGCCCCTCCCTGGAGTGCTCTTGCCTGGCAGGCCCCTCCTGAGGCTGGTGCCCACAGACGACACCTCTGCTCCCTGCAAGACCCAGCTGTAGTGCCCCTGGAACCTCAGCCAGGGGCAGTGTCCTAAGACCAGACTGTTCCCAGGTGACAGAGGAGGGGCTGCTTGAGGTTGTGCAGGGTCCACGGGGGCCTCACACTCCTCTGGGTCTCAAAGCAGCATCTTGGTCCTAACAGGATTGGGGAGGATGATTTGCCAACACTAGTGCGGGGGGCCAAGCTGGACAGGGAGGCATCCCTGCAGGGAAGTGGCCCAGAACATGTGCTTCCCCTCCTTCTGGTCTCCTGCTGGGCTCTCTGCTGGCCAATCCAGTGAGAAACTGCATCCCGTCCATACTGCCAGCCCTGCAGTACCAGGAGCAGGTACAGAAAGCAGAGAGAGGTCTGCATCTTCAGCCCACCATGCTCAGGGCTGTGGGAAGGGCTCGCAGGAGGTCACATGATGCCCTGAGGGAGCAGGCCTCCCCTCTGGGCTCAGAGGACACGGCAGGACCTCGTCATCGCTCGTTTCCAAGCTCTGTGGAAAAGGCCGCCTTTGCCTCCCTGTGGGAACCTCAGGACGAGCTGGGTCTGGGGTGGGCCCTCAGAGGTAGCCTGGGCAGCTGCCCCACGGTGTCATGGTGCCGTCTGTGGCCCTGTTAAGAAATCAGGTTCTGGGGCTGGGATTGTGCCTCAGTGGTAGAGTGCTTGCCTTGTGTGCATGAGGCACTGGGTTCGATCCTCAGCACCACATAAAATAAATAAATAATAAATAAATAAAATAATATTGTGTCCCTCTACAACTAAAACTATATATATATTAAAAAAGAAAAAGAAATCAGGTTCCGCGGTTCCCCATCTGGCCCCTTCAGCCCACAAGTCCCTCTCATCAAGGGTAATGCAGCTGGGCCTGTCCTGTCCTCCTGGAGCCCCGGGTTTCTGAGAGGGCAGGTGATGCCGGCCTGGCCCCGGGGCCTCGCCTGGGCTTATCCAGGCTGTGGCCAAGTCCCCACAGGTCCACTCAGGCTGTGGGGTTGTCCTCCGAGGCACTCCACCAACCTCACTGGCATGTCTCCCTCTGAGCAGGGCGGGGGAGAAGCAGACACTGCCTGGAACTTGGGAGCTTCAGGAGGCTGTACAGACCAGCTCTGCTGTTCTGTCTTGCAGAAGAAGAGACCACACCCCGAGAGGCCAGGTGCTGGCAGTCAAGGACGCGTGGCAGTGATTCCTTGCATACCCCCCCACCCCCGTACTCCAGCCAGCCACCTGCAGGCCTCACCCCTGGCCTCTATCTTCCAGCTCTGGGGCTTCATCTCGGCTACTCTGTGGTCTGCATGTTCGCAGAGGAAGGACAGCTCTAAGTGTGCTGCCATAGCCTCCCACTGTGGCCATGTGTGCCCGTCCAGGCACTGGGGACAGAACGGAGCAGCCAACAGAGGTGAAGCTCTGAGTCCCACCCTGTCTGGGGCAGGGCCTGAGACCTCCCCTCACTGGCGGCCCCGTGCCCAGTGGGCACCCTCACTTCCTGCCTCAGGCCTGAACAGAGGGGGACAATACAGAGACCTCAGAAGAGAGGAGATGGGTCCTGGGCTGTGGCCCTGGCCCAGCCGTGCCCCAGGTACCAGAGCTCCGATGCTGTGGGTCAGGCCTGCCTTGGAGCCCCAGGAGGAAGGGCTGGCCCGGAGCCCGGCTCACCCAGCCTGCTGCTGCAGGGTCGGTGTCCAGCCCCGGGTACCACATGGGACCCATTTAGGCACATTTTCATTTCCTTTGCTGTGAGTGCCTTTTTTTTTTTTTTAATATTTTTTTAGTTGTAGATGGACACAATGTCTTTATTTTATTGCTGTGTATGTGGTGCTGAGGATCGAACCCAGGGCCTCACACATGCGAGGCAAGCGCTCTACCACTGAGCTACAATTTTTTTAGTTGTTGATGGATATTTATTTTATTCATTTATTATTTATATGTGGTGCTGAGGATCGAACCCAGTGCCTCACACATGCTAGGCAAGCGCTCTACCACTGAGCCACAGCCCCAGCCCTGCTGTGAGGGCCTTTGAACTTTCTTTTCGATTGCGACACCAGAACACTCTGGAGACCAGCAGGGCAGGGTGGCAGGAGCAGAAGACCAGTCAAGGCCTGAGAACTCAGGACACAGCTCCTAGGGACAGAACTTTCCCCAGGCTAGGAAAGGACATTGGAGCTGTCTGGGAGTGGCAGAGGGTTGGTGGTCCACGTGCCCAGTGGCCTCCTGCACTGAGGCCAGGGCTTGCTTCTGGAGACTGAAGCTGGTCTTGCAGCCACTGTTCCAGCCCCAGAACCCTCAGCCCTATGCCGCCGGCTTCTCCCAGAGCACCTGATCCTGCGTGCCGAGGGCATGGGGTGCACAGAAGCCAGAAACGGGGCTCAGACGTGCATTCAGCAGAAGTCCCTGCCCAGAACCAGCACCATTCCATCCACGTTGGCGGCTGTGATGGGGTGATGGGGAGAGGCTGGCAGGACAGGGTGGAGGCCCCAGCCTGTCCCCCCTGCTTGTCCCCTGCAGAGACTTTGGGCCATTCAGACCATCCAGAGGGCCCCTCTCTGGGTCTGCCGTCCGACCTGAGCGGCGTGGGCTGGCCTCCCTCCCCAGGCCCCACGGGCCCCGAGGCACTGGTGGAGTATCCATTACGGGCTTGCTTTCTGCTCTTGTCCATCGTCTAGGTTTTCTGTTATTTGGGTCTTGATGTCTTCCAGTTGATTTCGCTGGTGGATATGATCCATGTCCCCTGTACCATGTCGATTAAAAGCCATCCAGCCTCTGGTCAAGCATCAAGTAAGTGTGGCCGGCTGAGCCTGCTCTGTGGCTTGCCCAGCCACTGGGGGCTCTCACAGCTTGTGGCTCCCCTCCTCAAGGGGCCTTATCAAGCATCCGTCTGTCCACCCGTTCATCATGTATATGCTCTGCATTCCCAAGATCAACTTTGTGCCAGCTCCAAATTAGACACCAGGAGTGCCAAGGTTCCAGGACTCAACTCCCTTGACAGAGTCTATGGCAGCAGGTCCCAAGTTGGCTCTGAGCCAGGGTGGGAGGGGGGCATTGGCAGGCCCCTTCCTAGGAGGTGACACGACAATTCTCTAGGGATCCTGCTGTGGCAGGAAATACAGGCCAGTGCTCTCTTGTCTTTGGAGGGGTCAGACTGCTTTCTAGAAGGCAGCGTCCCCAGCTCTGCTGACTGCAGGCATTGGGGTAGGGTGTCTGGGCCCCTAAGCCCACCCTGTCTGAAGTGACATTTGCCAATGGGCCCTGCTCAGAGCAGTCCCAGAGTCTGGGGTCAGAAGTGCTGTCTGGTGGCCTCCTCTCCACACCAGGCCTCTGAGGCTCTCTTGGATGCTCCAGGCAGTTCCCGGCCTCTCCATGAGGAAGGCCTGTCTTGTCCTGCTCAGAGGCAGCAGAGCTCAGCTCCCAGGATGAGCAGGTGAGGAGGTAAAGACTTTGGCCAGGAGGTGCCTCCTACAGGCCCTCAGCACAGCTGTCAGAGTTGGCCACCCCTGGACCCTTTGCAGGCCTCACCTGCTGGCACAGACCTCTGGGGGTCCTCCCTGCAGCTGGGAGCTTGTGTGCTGGAGGACTCAGGCTGAGCCCCAAGCCCTACAGACAGAGGCCAGAGTAGGCAGAGGACAAGACCCTGGCCCGCCTGGGCAGTGAGAGGCCAGCCGCTCACTCCAGACCCTTGTGCTGAAGGCCACAAAGCTCTGCCCTTCTTGGCTTTTGTGGCATTTGCATTTCAAGCTCACTGCCCTCCCTGGGCTTCTCTGGCCTGCCTTCCCTACAGACCTGAGTCAGCAAGGGAGCAGTTGGTCCCACTCCTGTGACTGCCAGCTCAGCGAGGAGACCCCTTGGGTTGGGCTGTGCCCTGCCTCCGTCCTGGGCATTCTGTGGTCAGCAGCACTGATCAGGCTCACCTGGGACATAAGCAGGGACAGCAGGGTGTGGCCGGGGCTGGCCTCAGCTGCAAAAGCGTATAATCTCCCTCTGCTAAAAATATAATAAGAATAAAAGGAAATGAAGGGAGGGCAAGAAGCCACCTCCCAGGCTCCTTGGGCACCCCCTCCACAGGTGCCTCGTGTTGGTGCGGCTGCACTACACGCTGCACCCTCGCTGCCAGGCCAGGGCTCACGAAGAGGGCAGCCTCACCAGGAAGTGCCTGTCAGCCACTTGACCCCCTCGAGCTGCCAGGGTCTGAGCACACCCTACACACTGCCCAGGCCACACCCTCGCCCAGGCAAAGCCCCTGGCCGTGCTCCAGGCACTGAGGCTGGTGGCGGGGCCTCAGCCTGGGTTCGCTGCACAAGTGACACTTTCCCTGTGACTAGTGGGTAGTGCCACGCAGAAGGAGGGATCTGGGGCGAGGAGCCCGGAGGATGCACCAGGTGTACAAGGTAGGTAAATGGAGGACACGCCATCTGGCCTGGCCTTCCCTAAGACACCAGCCCGGCTGACAACTGAAACAGGCAGCAAGGTGCTGGAGGCCAGTCCACTTTGAAGGTCCATGGAAAGAGGACCAGACAGGAGAGGCGAGGGGGTCAGAAAGGATGTACCCGCAGGTGGGGAAGAGCTGGAAAGTAGCTTAAGTGGGCTGCACCCTGGGCAGGTGCTGCCCTGCTGGCACGAAGAGGCAGGGCGGGGGGAGGGGCAGGCCTCTGGGGAGGCAGTGGCCAGGGTCCAGGAGCAGGTCCGGGCTGAGCACCATCCAGGGGAAATTCTTGCTTTATTTATCCTCAGAAGTACCCAAACAGTGACAGTCAAGCCACCCCAAGCCAAGAAGGGCTCCTCCATCCTGGCTGGTCAGTGGTAGCCACAGCTGTGTCCTCAGCAGACCCGTTGCATGGTCTGAGACAAGTGAGGCTGATTTGGGCACTGGGCAGCCCATTTGGCTGACCACAGCAGCTGGAGGGAGAGACGGAGGCTTGGATGAGTCCACAGGTCCTGTGGGCTTATCTGCAGAGCCAGGGGCCTCAGAATCCAGGGAGTGCCCTGACCTGCCACTTCATCACCAGAAAGTCCTCAGACATCCTGGGGCCTGAGGGTCCCTCAGCACATGCAGTGAGAATCAGAAGTCCCCACAGGCCCCCACATAAGTGAGGCTCATGTACACCCCATGTGTTTCCACCAGGCCCTGCTTGGGTCCAGGCCCTTGAGCTCTGGCGGAACATCCCAGCCCTCCCTGCTTCCCCACACGCCTCCAAAGCTGCCCTCCCTTGGTCTACCTGGTGGAGTCCTGCGTGCCCAGGTGGCTGGGAGCCCTGCGTGTCCTCACCCCTGCCCCCCACCGCTACTGCTTTGTTGAGAAGGATTCAGAACAAGAGGTTGAGGAACCAAAGTCTCGGTGTCAAGGGAGGGAGAAGGCAAGAAAGACTGCATGTGGCTCTCCCTGGGCTGCTGCTGGGCCTCAGGAGGGCAGCAGGGAGCCTAGGTCACTTACACTCACCTGCTCAGGGCAGGAAGGTGCGCACGCAGCTGTTGATGGCCGCCCTGCAGATGGGGCACAGCTGTAGGTTAGGGGCGCACTCTGCACAGACCAGGTGGCCACAGGGCACGAAGACGACCGACACGGCTCTGTCCAGGCACACCTTGCACCTCCTCTCCTCCTGTAGCCTCCGCAGCTGCTCCTGCACATCCTCAGCTCCTGGGGGCTCAGAACCCACCACCAGCACCCTCAGGGCTGGCTCCTCAGGGGGACATGCCTGTGACATGGGCCCCACCCTCTATGGCTAACTACAGTCTGACTGTCTGGGCCTGAGACCAGGATGCCTGGGATGGACCAGCCTCACAGAAGCCCTCTGCCCCCCACCTGCCCAGCCCCCACCCCAGAGAAACCGGGTTGCACCTGGCTCCCTGGCGCCTTCAGTCTGGGCCTCTCTTCTGGGCGTGAACAGCTCAGGGTCCCCATGGACAGGAGCTATAGGCAGTTAGGAAAGACCAGGAGAGCAGAATAGGTTGACTTTGGAGTGCCCTTTCTGCCCCTCATAGCACAATGAGCCTAAGGCCAACAACTTTCTGAAGGGGCCACCGAGGAGTTGGGCTCTTTGCCTATCCAGCCCCTTAGGGAAATAGAGGCAGCCAGTGTCCAGAGGGATGAAGAGGGAGTGGGTAGTGTCCAGAGAGATAAAAGGAGAGGGACAGCAGGGGAAGAGTGTCCAGAGGGGTAGAGGTACCTCTGGCCCTGGCCACCTGGCCCCCATTTTCTTCTTGGAGCAGATTGGCCACTAGCTGTGACGAGGACATGCTGGTGGACACATCTGGGCACTGGCTTCTCTCTGACCACTCCTGGTCATCCCTAGTATCTGCAAAGCAGAGAGCAGGTGAGGCCAGGGCCTCAGGGTCATGGGGAGAGGCCAAAAGTCCGCTGGTACGCTTGTCCGATGCCTAGGCTTTCCTCACGCCACAGCGCAGAGCACTGAGGCTCAGCAAAAGCCACTTTCCTATGGCCAGGGTCGGCAAGTAGAAGGGACAAGGTCTGGAGACCTCAGACCTCTGTACCTGGGCTTGGCCAATGGCTTCTGCTCCATGGTGGCAAGGGGAAGCTCTAGGCCTAACCTAGAGCCCTGGACACACCTGTGCAGCTTGGGCCGTGGGTCAGTCCTCACCTGAGGAGGTGGCAGGAGCTGCATCTTCTGCTTCCTCCCACTGGTCCTGTAGGACACCCATGCCTTGAGGGAGCAGGCAGGGAATCCCCACCCTCCCACCCACCCAACCCCAGGGAGAGACCGAACTCACCCAGGAGCCGAACAGTGGGGAGTAGGCCTCCTGGACACTGTGGACAAAGCCCCTTCCTTTAGACCGGAGCAGGAATTGGCACCTGAAGTGAGTTTGAGCCCAGGTCAGGGCTGGTCCGTTGGAGCCCCACTGCCAAGCTCAACCCTGCGGGCCTTTTGGGGTCAGAGTTGTGCCTTCTGCTCCTGAGAATCCCACTGTGCCCCCCAGCAGGCATTTGGGGTTCATGCTAGCTGGGCACTTGCTGGGAAGTCTGCCTGGGAGACAGGCTCTGAGCATCAAGGAGGAGCGGAAGTGGGAGAATTTCTGCCCCAGTAACCCTTCCAGAGAGGGGCTCCATTGTGGGAAATTGGAAGTCTGCCATCCCTCAAGGGGGACACATGCCCTGGGACTGTAGGGGACGAGGAGGCTAGGGCCAGTCCTTGTCTTGGCTGGACATAGTTCTTTGGGGCCCTCCCCACCCTGACCCTGTCATCAGACCTGGAACCCCCATAGGACGTTACCTGGGGAACCACTTAGCGTGTTCAGTCCAGGGGTCGTCCCCACATTCCCAGCTCTGCAGACCCCCGTAGCAGAAGAAGCACCTCACTTTGTCCTGCTGGCCTGGGTGTTGTAGAAAGGCTTGCCCCAGCCCTCCCATGGGGCTGGGGTCCCACCCCCCTGGCAACCCTGTGGGGGCCCCTCAGGGCTATGAACTTGGGTGGGGCTTGGGGCCCGCAGGGGTCTTTCCTGCCAGGAAGCTAACAAGAAGGGGCAGGGTGCCCCAGGGCTCCCGTTATTTCAGGGGCACCGCCGGGCACAACGCCTGGGGCATGCGTCAGGAGGCCGCGCATTCAGGAAAGGGCTGAGCTGGCCTTCACATTGTTCACAGGGGGAGAGGCTGGGCAGGACTGGACAGCTGGCCTGGGGTGCTGGGCCCCCAGGTCCCTGCCTCCAGGGAAGTGGCAGGAGGAAGGGGGCCAACCCCTTGATTGCCAGTCTGGTGCCTCTCGGGTTTTCAGCCGTGTGCACCTCACCTGCCCTGCTGGCCCACTGCCCCCACTGTGAGTCAGTGGGCCCCGGGGCATCGCTGCAGAGCCACAGACGGGGGCTTTTGCAGGCATAGCCAACAAGTGTTGACCAGGGCCTCCCCCACCTCTACCTGCTGACCCCAGGAGACCCTTCCCAGGTGACTGTCCCAACACCAATCCTTCCTGCTCAGGGTCTAACTGCCTTAAGTCAATTTGGCCTCTTGCTGGACAGTACCTAGGAAAACAGGGACCCAGCTCCCACAACCCCACCTGTGACAAGGACCCTGGCTGGGGCCGCACTAACCAAGCCCCAGTGGAGCCTGCTGGCTTGTCCTCATCTGGGGAGGGGCAGACCTGGAGCTGAACTGTGATCTGAGCACAGCTCCCCTTTCGGGCGACGTGCAGCTGGAGCCATAGAGGTGGCCCATGCCTAGAGGAAAACTGGCACTTTGGGGACCTTGTGTAGAGCTGAGCCCTGGCATCAGCCTGCAGAAACTTCCCACAAGCTGAGTGGCAGCCAGGATGCTTGAGCTGACCACTACCTGCATGGGTCACTTCCCGATTTGGTCCTTTAAGCCTGTATTGCCCTGGGATAAAGGGGATGGGTCACTCTTATTGCCAAGGGTGCTGGGGTTCTGGAGCAGTGGGGACCTCTGAGGTGTGTGGGTGCCTGCAGGCCTACCTGGGCCAGGTGTGGCCACAACCAGCAGACCTCACATTCTTTGATGCCCCAGGGCAGAGCAAGCCCTCCCCTAGTACCTTGGGTTCTTACTGACTCCCAGGAGGGGCAGGTGCCAGGAGGGAGGCATGGAAGGGGTGCAGTCACCCCCTTGGTGGGCCAGCCACTCCCTGTGGCGCGAGGGCAGAGACCCATAGCAAGAAGACCCCCAGGACTCACCTGTGTGGAAAAAGCCGGCAGCTGCCAGTGCCTCAGGCTGAACCCCAGCAGTGGGTGGCCAGTCATAGAAGGAGGCCAGCCGCAGCTCCTCAGAGCCCATCCTAGGGAAGACAGGCCCTATGGGCAAGGTGGCCCCAGCTTCCTCTGCCTCTTCCTCCTCTGCCAGGGGGCGCAGCTGGCCCAGGATCTGCCCATCCACGTGGTCCTGGCCCTGGATACAGCTGCAGAGACAGTGGGGTCTGTGATGCTCCCACCTGGGGCCGTGACTGGCTGCCCAGGGTCCTGGCTCTGGGCCACAACAAAGGCACTTGGCCCTGCCCTTGGGCCCCATGGAGAGAACCCCAGCTTCTCCCAGGTCTGCAGCACTGTGGCCAGTCCTGGAATGTGTCCAGTAACCACCTCGCCTCCTGACCCTGGGCCCTCCCTGGACACAGCGGTGGCTTCTGCCCCACACTTCTGGCAGATAGGACAAGTACAGTCCTGCTACCAGTTTCCCAGGCTGTGGAGTGTTCAGGGGCTGCTGCTTTCTAGAGGGGCCAGGGTGGCAGCCTAGTCACATGCTCTCTGCAGCTGGGTATGTCACGGGGCGCTGGCAGGGGACACGACAGGGTGGCAGAGTGCCACAGATCCCACTCCACTCGCATGGGTAGTGTTCTCGCTTGTAATGAGAGGGAGGGGACAGCACAAGGACCCCCACTCCCAGGCATCCTCCAGAGGGCTGGCACTGGCCCCAGGAGGGGGGGGGGGCAGCAGGCACTGCTGTTGTCAGGTTTGGGGCCCAGGCCGGGGCTGGGTGCCAAGTAAAGCAGATCAGGAAGCAGATCCTGGGCCCAGGTAAGGACAGAGGAGCTTCGCCTCGTGCCTGTTCCCAGACCCAGCAGTTAGGGAGTTGGGCGTGAGCTCTGCTGCTGACGTAGACCAACACACCTGTCTTTCCACATTAGAACTCACTGAGCAGAAGTGGGTCCCCAGGCTGCACGGCTCCATGGACAGCTCTCGGGCAGGTCACTCGGGCATTAGTCTGGGCAAACACCAGTTCTCATGTTCCAAGCTTAACTTCCAATATCTATGACCTCTTAATTCCCTCCTTCCTAACCCCCTCCCTCTCTCCTTCCCTCCCTCCTTTCCTTTTCTTTCTTTTCCCCCTTTTTGGTACCAGAGATTGAACTGATGAGACATCCCCAGCCCTTTTTATTTTATTTTTTTATTTTGAGACAGAATTTTCCTAAGTTGTTGAGGGCCTCACTAAGTTGTTGAGGCTGGCCTTGAACTTGGGATCCTCCTGCCTCAGCCTCCCGAGGCACCCAATTACAGGCATGGCCACCACACCTGGCTTAGTTTCTAATACCTATAACATGTAACAATTACATACACACACACACAATGACAGAAAGACTAAGAAAGGGTTTTAAGGCAGCCACAGAGGTTCAGGAGGCTGAACTAAGAGCATAGGCAGGTAAATTCCCAGCATAAGAACTCATTTGGGGCACAGAGGTGGCAAAGCACAGAAACTTATGCTAGGCCAAGGTTCAGACTGTCAGTCAGCAGTTTCAGAGTGTCAGCCTGAGATGCCAGCTTGGAGTGGGCCCCACGTGGCCATCATTGGCAGGAGAAACCACGTTTTGCTGAAGCCCGAGGACACAAATTCAGAGGTTCCTTGTAGCAATTTTCCTGGGCAAGACTAGGGATGAGTGACCAGGTGATAGAGTTAGGGCACCACCGTGTTCAGTCACTGGGGTGCTCCTCCTTTGTGGGCCCCGGCTAAGGCCTTGCCTCCATGGGTGGTCTGGTGTGGTACAGGCTTGTAGGCCTGGGTTTTCCAACATGAGTTGGATGTGTCCATGCATCTGTTCATTTTGATTAAGTTCACAGGTGGTCTATCCTATTAGCACAATTTATGTTTGTGCCTTGTGGTTGTGCCAGGCAGATGGTGGTTCTTTACTTGTACAAATAAGGCGTGGAGTTATTCCACCTCGGCCCTCAAATCAAAATGCAGTAGCTCATGGCAGACTATTGTTTTACAAGTAAGTAACAAAGCGTGAGGCACAGCCTGGAACACTGTTACACACACTGGGGTCTCTCGGGCAGGTGTAGCCTGAGAGCGGCTGCGCCTCCCACCACGAGCCACTGGGGCAGGTGCGGCCTGAGAACTGCTGTCCTACGCATCATGGAGTCAGGGTGGGCACAGCCTGCTCTCCACGGTCTGTGAGGAGGTTGTACTAGAGGGAAGCCACAGTGCCCGGCGGGCAGATCAGGAAGGCCTGGAGCGCCTGGAAGGGGCAGGGAGAAGCCTGGCGGGTGGAGCGCCTGCACCCGCCCAGCCTGCACCACGCCCAGGGCACCCTAAAGCCTTCCCTCAGCCCTGAGCACCCGCTTCCTGCTGCACAGCATGGTTCTGGCGTGCCTGCCCACAGGGTGCTCAGCTTTTCACAACAGTTTGCAAAGGGTAAAGAAAGAGGCCAGCGGGGCAGGAGACTGGCCCTCCGCGTGGCTCAGCTTGGACACCAGGCGAGCAGGTGCACGGACAGCGGACAGCGGTGCTGCAAAGAGGGCTGATGGGCTGGGCTGCGGCTCAGCAGCAGTGCGCTTGCCTAGCACCCGTGAGGCGCTGGGTTCGACCCGCAGCACCACATACAAATCAGCAAATAAAATAAAGGCATTGTGCTCATCTACAACTAAAAAAAAAAAAAAGGAGGAAAAGAAAAGGGAGGAAAGAAAGGCTTACCTTGGTGAATCTGGATGCCCACCTCCCCAGCCCTGTGTCTACCACAGTGGAGACCATACACCAGGCATGAATTTGCCCTCCTGGGGCCCCTGATCACCATCTGCTTGAACCAGCCACTCCAGCCTTGAGGCTGTTAGGGACCTTCTGCCAACAGATACCAAGACATTTGTTCCCTGCAGGGAGTTGAGACAGAGGCATGGCTAGAGACCAGGCACCACTAACGTCTCCTGTGCTCTGGCCCTGCCTGGCCCCCGGCCTGGGGTGCTGGACTCAGGGTGAGGGCAAGGGTGAAGTGCACAGCAGAGTACCCAGGCGCTCCAGAGTCATAAGAGGCAGGGCTGCATCTCCCAGGGATGGTCCTGAGGGTAGGAGAGGAGATAGGCCACCACTTCCCCACTCGCTGGTCTGGAATAGGCGTGGGTACCCGGCCCTCACCCCTCTGACCGCCACCTCCTCTCAGCAAAATGCCTGGTTCCCTTGAGTCATTCAGAACTGCTGACTTTTGCCCTTGTCAGAAAAGCCTTTAGCTGGGGGTTTTCCCACAAGGACACCCTCTGCCCAGTTGTGTCCCACCTGCAGGAGGCTGGCCCTGCCTCATCCCTTGGGGCTGCGAGAGGGGACACTGTTTCATCCCTCCAGGAAACTCTGACTCAGAATGTGTTTCTTATTGCAAAGTGGAAGGAACGTCACGGGCCCAGCGGTGTGGCTGGGCCCTGAGCTGAGCCCCAGTGGTCACCAGTGGCCTCTAAACCCAAAGGGACTTCAAGCCCAGAGCGTCCTGCACAGAGGAGGCGGAGAGTCCAAGAGGACACCACAGCCTCTGCTGAGTGTGGCCTGTGTGCAGTTCCTGAAGTTGGAACTGTCCACGTGGTGCCTACACAATTAAATTTTAAAAGGCAGTGTGCCAAGCCGGGTGTGGTGGCCTGTAATCCCAGCACTTAGGGAGGCTGAGGCAGGAGAATCGCGTGTTCAAAGCCAGCCTCAGCAATGGCGAGGCGCTAAGCAACTCGGTGAGACCCTGTCTCTACATAAAACACAAAGTAGGGCTGAGGATGTGGCTCAGTGGTCAAGTGCCCCTGAGTTCAATCCTCGGTACCAAAAAAAAAAAAAAAAAGGGCAGGGTGCCAAAAGCCATCACGTGCTTGCTCCGGAAGGCTCAGGAACACTGAAGACACAACGACAACAGAAACCGCCACCGCGCAGCAGCGCAGCGCAGTGCGTGCCACGGCGGTTTCTGAACGCTGTGCTGCCCTGCAGCTTTGCAAGGAGGCAGACCCTGGGCTTGGGACCCTTTGTTCTTTGCAATTCTCAATCTAAGCAAACGCCAGCCTCCTGACTCAAGAGCTGCACTGCTCTCCTGCTCCCTGCAGACGACCCTAAGCCTGCCCTGCTGTCTGCTCAGTCTCTCCCTTCCCACCGTGGGTCATTCTGGGCTCACCTGATGACTGTGAGTCTTTGCAGGCAGCTGTCCCTTAGCACTGAGCCTGGGGGCAGTGGGGCAGGCCAAGACCTCATGTCCTGCAGCAGCATCCTCTACCTGCAGCCTTCATTTCCCGGGGCTGTGCTCCCACCGAGAAGCTCTGCACTGAGGCCGGCATGGTGCCTTCCTCAGTCTGCAGCTCTGCTTCCAAGCGTGCTGTGCTGGAGGGTCACAGGGGCTCCAGAGAAAAACCATCTCCCCAAGGCCAAGGCCTGATCTTTCACCCTCACAGCTCTTCCTGCTGGCTTTCCTTTGGCAATGCTTGGTGATCTTTAACATTTTAGTATAAATGAGCCTAAACTTGTTGCAGAGGGCAGGTACTGGGTTTCTTAGACAGGGCTGGCATTCACCTGGGGTAAGAGACAGAGCTGAGCCACAGCCTGGGGAGGCCAGTGCTCTGGGGCTAGGGAGAAGGAATGCTTTCCTTCGCCCAATTGTGACTCTACTTTGGGAGGCCCGGGAGGGGCCTGGTGTGAACAGGTGGTCCCGTGCGAAGTGCGTGACACGTATTCCCACACAGAATGCCACAGTAGTCCTCTGGAATGAACACAGAGCACCTCACTGTTTCAGAGGTGAGGAAACTGAGGCACAGAGCCAGATGGGGAGTTTGCTGAGAGCTGAGGTGTGGCGGTCACTCACTGACTGCTCGTGCCTCAGGCCTGGCCAGGCGCCCTGGGGGTCAGGTCTCGGGGATCTCCATCACTACCAGCTCAGCAGGGTCACCCCACGCAGTACCACGGGGATCCAGGCTCCCTTCTCGCTCCCCCTGCCCGTGCCCTGTCCTGTGTGGGTCTCCCCTGTGCAGTAAGGCCTGCCCCCTCCTGGGCCCCACAGCCTGGCCTTTGTCTCCACCTGCAAGCAGAAGGCCAGGGTGGTTGACAGGCCCCCTGGACTGCCCCCCATGAGCCTCAGGGCCCAGGCGTGGGGAGGGGCCAGTCGAAGCCCCTCCCTGCCACCTGTGACCAGGAGGCCTGCTGCCTAGCCCTGGTGTCCTGTGACAAGGGGCAGCAGAGGGCCCTCCCCAGCCCCACTCTGCCTGTGGGGCTGAATGTGAATGGCAGCCCTGTCATTCCTGTGGGAAGCAGCAGAGCCGCCCTGGAGCCCACCTGGCATAGCAGGTGCATCCCCTCCTGTGGCTACGGAGCAGGAGCTCCAGGGTGCTGGGGCTCCAGGCCAGTGCAGGAGGCCGCAGGAGCATGGCACGGGCAGGAGGGCTGGGGCGCAGCCAGAGCCCTGGGGTGCGCAGTGCCAGGCCCCACGTCTTGCCTGTCCATCTGTTGTGCCCCTGGTAGCACTGCGACCCGGTGCTATAGGTTGGACTCCTCACCGATGACAGCCTGGCAGTGACCAAGGTGGTGAACAGAGGCCACTGCCCTAGAAGAGGACAGCACAGCCTCAGCCCCACCTTGGGTGTGGTTCACTACCGTGCTCAGGCCCAGAGGCTGCTGGACCAGAGGGGCGTGTGGGCCTGGAGAAGAGGGAGGAGGGCGGCTGGGAGGCCTGTCTGCCCTGCAGAGCACGGTGGTGCCTTCGATCCTTCCCACCTGGAGCTCGCCCGTGCAGACCCCCAGGGATGAGGGCAGGAAGAGCAGGTCACCCCAGGCAGCACAGGAAGGAGTGGCGCTCCTGAGGGGTCACTTCCCTGGGCACCCCTGCCAGAGTCTCCTGGGGCCTGGGAGCCCTGAGGTATCCTGCCAAAGGGGGGTCATCTGAGTCCTTCTTGATGGAGGCTGCCCTGGCGCTGGCTCCTGGTGGGGCTGCAGCACAGGGGGCAGAGCTGGGAAAGGCCAGGGCAGGGGCGCTTAACCACCCAGTCACATCTCCAGCCCTTTTTAGTTTCTATTTGGAGACGGGGTCTTGCTAAGTTTCTTGGGGGCCTTGCTAAGGCTACTGAGGCTGGCCTTGAACTTGTACTCCTCCTGCCTCGGCCTTGGTTGCTGGGATTATAGGCCTGGCCTCAGCGCCCAGCACACAGAGGCCTTTGGAACACCCCATTCTACCCCCAGGGAATTTAGATTCCTGTGGTCTGGGGTTGGACCAGCTTCAAGGGCTGGGCTGGGTCATCCAGGACATCAGCCATTAGCCCTGTGTGGCCATTTGAATTTCTATGAAATTAAATGAAATCAGGGCTGGGGTGTGGCTCTGCAGTGAAGCGCTTGCCTATCATATGTGAGGCACGGGGTTCGATCCTCAGCACCACATAAAAATAAATAAATATATAAAATAAAGGGATTCTATCCATCTACAAATAAAAATATTTTTTAAAAAATTAAATGAAATGGAGAGCGTAGTTCCTCAATTTCAAGTGCCCGGCAGCTGGACAGTGGAGCTCAGGAGTGGTGAGCCGCGCAGAAGGCGACTTCTACCCACATCCTACTAGGATGAGCCCCTCCAGGCACCCCCTTCCAGGGGCTGTCCCCAACGTCCCCTCGCCCACTCCAGGTGACAGAGCCTGGAGGTGAGAGAGCTGTTGCTGACTCCCAGCTCAGAGCTCCCTCTGCTGGGCACAGAGAAAGTGGCATCCAGGGGCTTGGGAGACTAACAGGAGGATCAGGCCCACGTGACCAAGTGGCTCCCATATGTCCTAAAGCCAGTGGGAGGTGACAGGGAGACTCAAGTAGCTCCAGAGAGGAGGGGACTGAGGAGCCGAGAGTGCCAGACAAGGGACAGCACGGCTGAGGACTAGGCCGGGCTGTGGGCATGTGTGTGCCTGGAGTCTGTTGCTTCAGCAAAAATGACCTGTGGCTCATGTGGCCACAGCACAGAAGTAGATGGCTGCAGACTCAGCTGGACCCTGCTGTTCAAATGACCATGTCATTTACCTGCCTCTCCCAGGCAAGTGTGGGCAACCACAGCCCCTCGGCTCATAGCTTAGCAGCACCAGAGAGAAAACACCTCAGTCCCAAACACACAGCCACTGTCCTGGGCTGGTGCTTGCAGGTACAGATCAGGCCCAGGCCAGGGATCCACCCCACATGCCAGGACTGAGGGGAACACCAGGATGCTGTGCAGAAGGGGACAGAGGCTGGCAGGACAATCGGGGAGCCAGGGAGGGCCACACAGGAAGGGAGGGGCTCAGGTTGCCTTCTCCTCCCCCGGAGATAGCCTGTTCTAGGCCCAGAGCCTTCCCCAGGAAGAGAGTGCTCTGTACGGGCCAGGCGGGTGCTCAACAGTACCCACACCCCTCCAGCAGCAGGTGCCTCCCTGCATCCCACCAGACCCCTCTCTGGGGCCTAGCCCTGTTCACTCATTCCTGCCCTACCAGCCAGCCCTCCCAGGGCACCTGGCTCAGGAAGATCCAGTCATCGTGCAGTGTGGTGGGGGTCTGGACGTTTCTGTTACACTCAGGTATGAAGGTGTTTTAAACTATGGCTGCCTGAGCTTGAAATAATCTGAGGGCAGAGGGGGTGCACCTGTGTGGTGCCCCCGGTTAGAAGCCTGCCTGGGGCTGGGATTATGGCGCAGTGGTAGCGTGCTCGCCTAGCACGCATAAGGCACTGGGTTCGATCCTCAGCACCACATAAAAATAAAATACAGATATTCTGTCACCTACAACTAAAAAAAATAAAACATTTAAAAAAAAAAAAAAAAAAAAGAAGCCTGCCTGAAGGTGTGGGTGGGCTCTGGTGTGCCAGTCTCAAGACCACTGGCCATGGGAGAAGCCCGTTTCCGTCCATGACATGAGGGGCTGCCTGTTTCCTGCAAGGGAAAGCAGCGGGTCTGACGCTTGGTGGGTCTCCTTGGTGCTGGATGACAGCCCTGTCTCCAGCCAGGAGCACCAGCCCAGGCAAGGCTCCAAGGATGCTGAGTGCAGGGCAAGTGCCACCCATCCCTTGTTGTCTCAGAGACCAAGGATCCTGCCCACAATCAGGAGCATTCAGTTCCAGGTGACTAAGGGTCCCACCCATGAGTTGGTGACAAGCCCAACTGACCACAATCATTCAGACAGCCAGAGGCTCTGAGGTCTGGGGAGCCCTGTGCCATATCTACCTGGTCTGAGACTGAAGCAGGAGCAGGGGTCAAGCCGGAGGGCAGGAGTCGAGTGTCCTGGGAGTGGGAAGGCCTGTGGGTCCCAGCACAGACCCTGGGGCCGGTTCCAAAGCACTGGGTTTGTGTCATTTGGGGACCCCATGGCCCCAGCCTGCTTGTCCTGGGAGGGTGAGCCTGAGGAGTGCCCCCTTTGGTGTTACCATCGCTGTTGCCCTCTGTGGTTAGGGATATTGTCCAGGGGCCACAGCTCTGGCCAAGGTAAAGCCTTCCCCTGGAGCTGGCCAAGGGTCTCAGAAGATACTACCCCGTGCAGCATTCCCATGCAGCCCTGAACCCGTGCTTCCTCCCAGCTGAGACCTTTGCTGCCCCTGCTCCAGGAGCCCTCCCCCTCCCCCTTGGATCAGCAGGAGCCCTTCCAGCTTGCAGGGCCGGTGGGCACAGCCTGGGGTGCGTTACCACACTGGCCCCTTCTCTGGATGGTGGGGACTGGGCTGGCTTGATGGCACCTCCTGGTGCTTCAAGTTGAAGTGGCTGATTCTTCCATCCACATGCATGGGTGAAGCTCACTCAGCCCCTGGACTCTCCTCTGCAAATCTTCCTGTCAGCATTGCTCACCTGTGATCCCTGGAGTGGGCTGCAGAGTGTCCCGCCCATTTACGTCCACCTCGTACCTGTGAATGTGGCTTTATTCAGAAACAGGCTCTCTGCAGATAAGCCTCATTAAGATGAGGCTAGGGCTGGGGTTGTGGCTCACTGGTAGAGCACTTGCCTCACACTGGGCTTGATTCTCAGTAGTGCATAAAAATAAATAAAGGTACTATGTCTTTGTCTTTCTTTAAAAAAAAAAAGACAAGGCTATCCTGGATAAGAGTAAGCTCAGATCCAATACCAGTATCCTTATGAGCAGGGACACAGAGAGGGGAAAAGGCCATTCATTCTGTGACAGGCAGTGTTGGAAGCCAAGGCAAGCGGGGTGCTGGACACCACCAGAGGCTGGAAGAGGCAGGAAGGATCATTCTGAGTCCCTGGAGGAAGAACACTCTGTCCACACCTTCATTTCAGCTCAGTTATACTGATCTCAGACTATAGCCTCCAGGACTGGGAGAGAATACATCTCTATTCTTAAGCCACCCAGTCCCTGGTACTTTGTTGCAGTTGCCCCCACAGACTAACACAGCCCCAGTGCCCTGCACCCTAGGGCTTGCCCATCAAAGTCACCTGAAGTCTGAATAATGCTCCCGCAGGACCAGCATGGCTTCCTGAGCTGCTTAGATATTGGTGGGTGAAGGAGAGGAGCCCTGGAAGGTTGGGGACCTGTAACTGGCTGTGTGGCCCCCAACCTCTGGAGCCACTGCATGGTTCTGCCTGAGGCATGTGAATGGGGGGAGGAGGGCAGGGGTTTCTAGAAGGCTGAGTATCCAGGCCCCCTGGAAGCATGTATGTGGCCCCTCTCCAAGGGTCCCACCTTTACCACACAGAGGTGGGAGGCAGGGCTTCTGGTCCTCAATGACTCTGCTGTGTCCCCACATCTGTGCCATGCCAGATCCCTGCGTGTCTTCCCCACATCTGTGCCATGCCAGATCCCTGCGTGTCTTCCCCACATCTGTGCCATGCCAGATCCCTGCGTGTCTTCCCCACATCTGCTGCCATGCCAGATCCCTGCGTGTCTTCCCCACATCTGCTGCCATGCCAGATCCCTGTGTGTCTTCCCCACATCTGTACCATGCCAGATCCCTGTGTGTCTTCCCCACATCTGCTGCCATTCCAGATCCCTGTGTTTCTTCCCCACATCTGCTGCCACTCTGGACAAGTGCTGCACACTTTCAGACCCACTGAAGCATGGATTCCATATTGGCAGGAACTGCCCACTGCCCCAACTTATCAGTACTCAGGTTCCCCCTCAGGGCATCAGGTACTCCCTCAGCTTTGTGCTAGGCTTGCCTTTCCCAGCTTGAGGCCAGGCAGAGGTCCAGGGAGACTCAGCAGCAGTGGTCCTGTCCAGGGTCCAACCAGTGGGGCTGGTCTCCATCTCCTCCCGCAGTGATAAGAGATGCTGTCTGGTGCCAGGCTGATCCAGATGCCTAGGCGTGGAGCTTCTCTTTGATCCTCCCTGGTGCTCTTCATTCCGCTTAGTGCATTTGCCTTGGTTTGCTTTGTGAGTATTCCCAGGACCCCTGACAGCCTGACACCCCAGCCTGAGCCACATCTGTCCTTCAGCAGGATGACGACAGGGCTCATCTGGATCATCTGAAGATGCACCTGCTGTCAGAGAAAAGAAACCCCCCTGGAAGCCTGGGTGGGCTGTGGACCCAGGGTGGAGGATTGGTAGGGCAGGAACTGGGATGTAATGCCTAACCAGGAGGGTCACCCATGCTGGGGACCCTGCTAGGTCAGGGAAAGAGGACCCAGCTTTCCCTAGGAATATGGAGGCAGGTAGGTACTGTCCATCCTTCAACAAAAACCAGAGGCCTCTTGCCCCATCTCGGCTGGGGCAGAGAGCATGGCTGAATTTTCTTTTCCTGTCTGTGATGAAACAGGGGTCCAGAATCTAACACGAGGCCTTGGATACAAAGGGGCAAGCCCCTCGCAGGCCCCAGAGCGCACTCACAGAATAGCCAGGGTGGCCGACTAGGGCTCCAAAGCTGCTGCAGAGGGTTAGGAAGGAAGGCAGGTGCAAGCAGCGCTGCACCTGCAGCCCCTCACTTCCGGCTCTGCGGGCTCAGATGCAGGGGTCCCACGTGACTCCTCAGCACTCCTCCTCCCGGGAGACTCCGCCCCGCAGCGCGAAACGGGGACTCCGGCGCGAAATCCAGCGCGTGGGAAGGCCGTGCGCGTGCGCTGCGGCGGCGGCCCGACGGCACTCCCGGCCTGCCCCGCGCACTGACGTCGCGCAGCCTCGTCCCCGCCGCCGCCGCCATTGGAGTCGGCGTCCCCTCAGCTAGTCCGCTCCGGCTCGCCGCCCGCCCGCCGCTCCCGGCCCGCGCGCTCAGTGCCGCCGCCGTGCTCGGCCGCGCCCGCGGAGTTGGCGGCAGGGCCCGGGGCCGCGCGCGCGGGCCGACAGGCCCGGCCTCGCGGGAGGCCCAAGCCCGCGGAGCCCGCCCCGCGCCGCGCTGTTCATGAAGCATGTCGGCCACCAGCGTGGACCCCCAGGTAGCGGGGCGGGCGCGGGGCGGGGACCCGGCGGCGGGCCTGGGTCTCGGGGCTGGGGTCGCGAGCCGCGGGCCGGGCCTGGGGCTGGCGTCGCGGGGGTCGGGTGGGGGCCTGGAGGCCAGGCTGGGTCTCGGGGCTGGGGGCCTGGAGGCCAGGCCGCGAGTGGGGATGCGGGGCCGGACTGAGGACCTGGAGGCCGGGCCGCGGCCAGAAATGCGTGGCCGGGGCAGAGGACCTGGAGGCCAAGCCGGGGTCGGGGATGCCTGGTCGGAGCTGAGGACCTGGAGGGCGGGGTTGGGAATGCGGGGCCGGGGCGGAGGACCTCGAGGCCTGACACGGTTTGCGAAGCCGGGATTATAGGGTCCAACGTGGGGTCCAGGGTTCTGAGGTCCGGGTGGCGGGGCCATGGGAGGCCGGGCCGGGTCACACCGCCTGCCTCTTCCCCGGGAGAGTTCGCTGGAGAGTTAACTTTGTCTTTCCTTTTCCGGGCTGGGCTGTGTCTGTTCGCACCTCCCGGCCTGCGGCGATGCAGAGAACAAAAGGACAAGATAATAAAGGTGAGGAGAGTTCCAGGATGGCCATGCGGGCATTGGAGGAGGACGGGCTGCCCTGCCTGGGCAGGAGAAGGTCCACAAGCCACGTCTGGAACCGGAAACTTAACTTTCCTCATGGCACCTTATGGGAGATGAAACTTTTGGTTTCCTGGAGATTTGACTGGTCAAAGACAGGCTTTTCAAGAAGTAAATAAATGGGTGTTCAGAATAGTGCAGCCCTTCCCTCTCACTGGAAGATTGTTGATTTGATGGGGGAAAGGGAAGGAGATAAGGCACTGCTCAAAGGGCAAGCACAGGGGCCAGGGGCTGAATAACCAGTCCTCTGTTACCCTTAGCTGGCTCTCCCAGAGAGGCAGCTAAGACCATCGCCTGTAGACCATCTGCTCCCTTGTTTCCTAAGTCTGCTCTCATCTCCTGTGACATTCTTGGTTGGAATAAACCCTCAGAGCGCACTCCTGTGAGAGCCTGTAGGCTACCCTTGACGCTTACTTTCAAGACTGCTTTAACCAGCGCGTGTTACTCCGGTGCAACCAAATAGGGTTCATCGTGTTTTAAGATTGGAAAAGGCCCAGTGCTTTATTCACCTTTCCTTTTCTGGCTGAGCATTGTAACAGTGGGTGTAACAGATAATGGGGAGCTTCTGTTACAGCCCCTTTCCAGCTGAACATCCACAAGCTGGACATACAGAGGCTACATCCTCTGTTGGCGCCACTTAGATCTTCTTAGACTTTGTCAGTTTCAACAAAACCTGGTTGTGAACTCCTTGTGTTTTGTTTGCACCTACATTTTGTCAGCATCTACCAAATTATATCATTATCAGAAATGTAGCCTAAATTGTTGAAAGTCTGCATCACCATTTTATTTAGATGTAAAAACAGATTTATATTGATTGTGCTCATTTTAAATAAAATCAATTTCTCATAGAAATTGATGAAAATAGACCTTACTTTGATTTCCATGCTTAAAAGTAATCTTAAAACTTGATAATGGTTTGCAACTTCTTGTTCTAGTACAAAATGGTTCTTTGCATCAGAAGGATACAGTTCATGACAATGACTTTGAGCCCTACCTTTCTGGACAGTCCAATCCGGTGAGTTTATTTTGTTAGCATATACTTACTTTTAAATTAATTTCAATTAGTTGTAACACACCTTTCTTGTCGTATTTGACTTTATTATCCTAAACTGGAAGTATTAGAAGTGATTAGTATTAGTATTAGTCTTGAAGACTTCCTTTGAAATCCTCCTCCTATTCCACCTGGGGCACAAGTATGATATGGGTTGTTTCCCCTGGGGTAAGTAGCACTCCACTGGACTTGGATGCTGGTAGAATCCTTGTGGGCAGGTGAGGTATAGTGCCTTTTGTGGAGCGCGGTTGTGCATAGTTTCCTGAAGCTTCTTGGCATATTGTTTTTAGTTTTGGAGGATTGAATTGTGGTCTAGGAGAGTAGCTGAGCACTGGATGGTGGAGCTGCACTCCTGCCCTTGGGCTTGAATCTTAGCTTTGCCTATGTCTGGTGGCTTGCCTTCCCTGTGCCTTAATTTCCTTTTCTGTGAAACAGGTAGTAGAACTCCTCATAGACTTGTTGGGAGGGTGACAGTTAAGGTTGTGTACCTGATACAGGGCCTAGCAAGTCACATTTGTCTTGTTTCCTTAGATGGTTGAGGATTTCTCTGCCATGGAACTGGAATTTTGGGCCAGATCATTGCTTTGAAGACTGTTCTGTGCATTGTAGGATGTTCAGCAGCCTCCCTGGCTTTCACTCACTAGATTCCATGAGCACCCCCACCCTAGTTGTGACAACTGCAAATGTCTCCTGGGGACAGAATTGTCCTGGTTAAAAACCACTGGGTGCTGGGCGAGGTGGCAGCACGCCTGTAATCCCAGCACTTTGGGAGGCTGAGACAAGAGAATCATGAGTTCAAATCCAGCCTCAGCAATGGCGAGGTGCTAAGCAACTCAGTGAGACCCTGTCTCTAAATAAAACACAAAATAGTGCTGAGGATGTGGTTCAGTGGTTGAGTGCCCCTGAATTCAACCCCCGGTACTCCCCAATAAAACACCGGGAAAGTTGAAATTTAGCATTAGCCATAATATCTGCCACTTTAAAGATGTCCAGTGCCTATTACAGAATGAATCCAGGTTTTACCTCTTCCTTGTGGTAGAATGAAACTAGCCTGCCAGTGTTGTTTGTATCTACCCTTTTCTAAAGTGTTCTAGAACTTTTCCTCCTTCCCATTGCACTTAGCAAATCTGCAGCTTGGGAGCCTAGGAAATTGTACAGAGGGAGCCTTGACCCACTAAGTCTTTTAATAGCCCCTGACAGTCTGTCCCTCCTCTGGCAGGACAGGGTGTTGTAGAACTGACCTGGCATCATTCATGGACTTTTGGGCAGAAGTTATGACCAGAAGTTAAACAGACCTATTTTTAAAAACATCTTACTTTCTACTGTTGTTAAGTAATATTATGTACTAAATTTTAACCAAAACAAGGGGAGAGAGGTTGCTTCATTATACTTAAAAGTGTGTGTGTGTGTGTGTACATACCCATTTGTATGCGTTTGCAGTACTGGGTATGAAACCCAGAGCGTGTGTGCTAGGCAAATGCTCTACCATCAAGTTTTATCCTCAGCCCTATTTATTTTATTTTGAGATAGGTTTTCACTTAGTTGCCAGGGCTGGTCTCAAACTTGATGATCTTCCTACCTCGGCCTTCTGAGTTTCTGGAATTATAGGTGTGCATCACCGTGCCCAGCCTGAAATGTGTTTTTATAAAATAGAAGTTCTTAACATTATTCAGGAGGATCTCTCTGAACGTGGAGTAGATGATTTTCCACTGTCAGTGGCTGGTCATAGCTGTTTTGCCCTCCAAGCAGCCACGGACAAAGACTTTTGAATATGTTGAGGTTACCAATGGACAGCTTTAAAATGGTCCTGTGTTCTCCATGTTAAGATGTGTACTTGCAAGGTGATTGATCAATCAGCCCTTTGTTTGAGAGTACATCTAAGCTCCTGGTGGATCGATAGCAGATTTTCTAGAAATACACCACTTCTCATACAAGGCAGGAATCACACAGCATGGGAGAGCTCTTTAGTCCTCATCATTATTTAGAGGTTGAAGCAGCTGAGGACCAGTCAGGCCATGGTCTGCCCAGGTGGAGGACTGTGGTGTAGAGCCAGGGCTCCCTCGTGACTGTCTGCAGGTATTCATCTGATGCCTACGCTTTTGTCTTTGTGTTGCTTGTTACTTCATGTGGGACCATGATGTTCTGCCTCCTTGCCTTGAATTCTTTTTATTTTATTGTTCCAGTCATGAGTCATTTGGGAATTGTTGCTGCCTCTATACTTGGTTGCCAAGATAGAGAAGTGCCCTCTTGCTTTCTCACATGAGAGCTGTGCTGTGGTGACCATCTAGCCAGAAGAGAGGTCTTTTTTGTGGCTGGAGTAGTGAGCTCAGAATCCCTGTTGGTGTGCTTGGTGCACATGGACTTGGGCATGCATTGTGTATATGGCAGCTTTGTTGAGGAGTTCCTGATGTGTGGTAAGCTGCCCCTGTTGAGAGCATATGGCTCTGGCTCTGGCTTTGGCTTGGCTTGCGTAGGCCTGTTGGCAGAGCCATGGTGACACTGAAGGTCAAGGGCCTGCGCTCACCCTTGCCTTGCACCCAGCATATGGTTTGTGTAATGAGGCCACTGTGCTCCTTCGTTTTGTAAAACTGTGGTGCTGGAGTGATTTTGGGAAGTTCAAAGAGCATGTGGTTGGGTAGGTCACTGCGGCTGTGTGGGCTGCAGTGGGCTGTTGCCTCAGGAGGCCTTGCTCTCCTTTCTGTGATGCCCTGTGGTTCCACCCTGGCAGTTCTGTGCCCCTCTTCTGGTCTATGATGTGTGTCCATAACCTTTTTGGAAATGGAGGGAGCAGAAGGGTCAGTGGAGGGCATTGGGCTGTCCTGGTTTTCTCGTTGAAGCAGACATGCTTAGGCTTCCTAGTTTGCTGTTCCTGCTGTTTTTGAAAGATAAGGAAGGACTGAGATGACCCAGAGCAGGTCCCTTCACAATGTAAGACACTGCCTGAGTGATGTCCCAGTTGGGGAGATGCTGCTGTCCTCCAGGCCTTCTGTACCAGCCTGTGAACTGATGAGCATGTGTGCTGTGACCTCTGACTGGACTGACAAATGAGCAAGGGCACCTGGGCACAGCAGAGGTGGCATCTGCACTGCTTTTAAAGTGCTTGGTTGTCAACACAGTTAGTTGCCTGGTCACATCTGACAGGAACAGAAAAGACACTGAGAGGTTTTGTTTTTTCATGGTACACTCATTTTATAAAAACATGTTTCATAAAATTTTCCTATTGTGAGTTCCAGGACTGGTTTGTCTTTTCTGAACTCCTTTAGGAAACCTATGCTTTTGATCAAGTCTTCTATGTATATGTATATGTGTATATATATATATACACATATAAAGTTGTTTTTTATATCTTTATTTTATTCATTTATTTTTTTAAAAAAAATTTTTTTAGTTGTAGATGGACACAATGTCTTTATTTTATTGCTTTGTATGTGGTTCTGAGGATCGAACCCAGGGCCTCACGCATGTGAGGCAAGCGCTCTACCACCGAGCCACAATCCCAGCCCCTTATTCATTTATTTTTATATGCTGAGGACTGAACCCAGTTTCTCACATGTGCTAGGCAAACTCTGTAATACTGAGCCACAACTCTAGTCTTCGATAAGGGTTGCATTTTGTTGTGAGCACTTGCTTGAAGTGCTGGTAGGATGATTTTATGAGTTCAGGATGTCCTGGTGTGTTCAGTGTGGTGTTACTCAGAGTCCTTGAGTATGCTGTCACTCAGGTGTTGTCCTGTGTTATGTTGAAATTAGCACCTCTGTACTTAACCTTGGAGAAGCTTTTGGCCTGGAGTTGTTAATCTTGAGAATCACACTCACCCTATCACCCAAGGTTTGGTTAGTTTTTTCACCTGGTAGTATAAAGCCAAGTTGAATAATGCTGGGCCTTTGGTGGTGTCCACAGCTTCTGTTCTGTGCACAAAGCTGGCAGAAATTTGGCTTTTGTCTTACTGCTAAGTCCAGGTGATCCTGGTGGGACCAGGATGATCTGAAGGGTCAGCAGAATTGTGCTTGGTCACCCAGGGCTGTGTCTGGCATAGGTTTCTATGGCTATATCTGAGCAATGTGGGCTTTCTTAGAAGGTCCAGTGGTGGTGCCCACTAGGTAGGTAGGGATTTGCTATCTGACTACTCCCAGCAATGCAGCTGAAAAGAGTGTGAGTCTCTATGTGCTGCTTATTGGCAAGTTGCTGAAACAGATGCAGAAGTTCTGTGTTGGAAACTGCTGTCTGCAAGTTGACCAACCATCTGAGGGGCTGAAATTGAGCCTCAGAAGCACCAGCCTCAAAGACAGGAAGAGTTATAGAGTGCTCAGGGTTTGGGTTTTTTTTTGTAACATCTCCATCCTCGCGATGTGTCCAAGACTGCTGAAGCAGTGAGGCTGCCCTGGCTGGCTCTGCCGGCCCCTGGTCCGCAGTTCTAGGACCCTGTCACTGGGTCGGTTTTCAGAATTGCCCTCACATAATCAGTGTGATCTGATTAAGTACCTGCTTCTCAGCATGCTCATCTTGTGCTTGTCTTGGGCCTAGGGGGACCTTTCTGCTATTCTCTCTAGCCTCTCAGTCTTCATGATGCCGAGTCACTTACATTTGTGAAATCAGAGTGTTCCAGCTGTTGGGGTTTCCTTCAGTGAAGTGGCCCTGGGCACTCGGAAGGGGCATTTTGTCATGTTTTTTTTTTGTTGTTGTTGTTTTGTTTTGTTTTTGGTACTGGGGATTGAACTCAGGGGCACTCGACCACTGAGCCTCATCCCTAGCCCTGTTTTGTGTTTTATGTAGAGACAGGGTCTCACTGAGTTGCTTAGTGCCTCGCCATTGCTGAGGCTGGCTTTGAACTCGTGATTCTCCTGTCTCAGCCTCCCAAAGTGCAGGGATTACAGGCGTGCGCCACCATGCCCAACTCTCTGTTCTGTCTTTTTAAATTAAACTTGTGGAAGCAGGAAAAATTGCTGTTCATTCTAGAATAGGTTTATGGCTTCTCTGTTTTACCTGGTATTTCTAATGATCTAGGGATAATGGTCACCGATTATTTAAAATTTGGTTTTTGAAGTGTTCATCATTTTTTAGTTCATGAAGAGGAGGACCCCTAGCTGGGCGCGGTGGCTCAAGCCCGTAATCCCACCACTTTGAGGGAGGCTGAGACAGGAGAATCGCGAGTTCAAAGCCAGCCTCAGCAACGGTGAGGTGCTAAGCAACTCAGTGAGACCCTGTCTCTACATAAAACACAAAATAGGGCTAGGGATGTGGCTCAGTGGTCGAGTGCCCCTGAGTTCAATCCCCAGTACCACAAAAAAAAAAAAAAAGAAAGAAAAAAGAGGAGGGCCCTTAAGACTGAAGAGTGTTTTCCTGTCAGTGGCTATGATTTGACTGGAAGGTGTGCTAGTCCCTTTGTGTAGTCCTGTTACATCCAGGGCTGTGGTTAGAAGTCTTGGATGTGGCAGCACCCACTGTCTCCTAAGGAGGGCTCTGGAGGCCCAAATCTGCTTGCTTAGAGGTGTTCACGTGTGAAGAGCAAGCTTTGAGTTTGCTTTCATAACATCAGCTTATTCAGCTGTGTCTCTGCTGAAGAAACTTGAATATTCCTAGCATAGACTGCCCTGTGGTGTCACCAAACTGAGGAGGGTCTGGGTCACAGCCAGTCTTACCTACGGCACTTGGCAAATATGAGTGCTGATCTGTGCCTGGCCTTGTATAGGACAGAGGGAGGCGGAGGGCACAGGCAGGCTCTGGTGCTTTACCAACAGCCCAGGCACAGCCTGAGGGCACATTTGGAGAATGTGGCTGAAGTTGAGGCCAAAACAGTTTGTGCCCCCCAGACGGTTCCTGGGAACCACTCCCTTACCAGGAGTGGTCTGTGGCATGGACTGCAGCATTCATGCAGGAGCATCACCTGCAGGCATTTTTCTGTACGTGGCCTGTTTCAGATAGCTTTGCAGAATAACCAGCTGCTTTATTTTCAGAGATTGGAAGGAAATATGGCAGAGGTCATAGAAAATGGGCTGGGGCTGGGATTGTAGCTCAGCGGTAGAGCGCTTGCCTCGCATGCGTGAGGCCCTGGGTTCGATCCTCAGCACCACATACAAAGCAATAAAATAAAGACATTGTGTCCATCTACAACTAAAAAACAATATTTAAAAAAAAAAAAAGAAAATGGGCTGTCAGTAGGATTGAGATAAAAATTGAAATTGGGCCCATAGTACCTCAGGTTCATGTGCCAGTTGGAAGTGTTGGAAGATGGCCTGCTGGCAGAGCTGATCCAGAGGTGGAGGGAGGTTATGATTCAGGGTTGTGACAGCTACCAGTGTGCCTACAGCACTGTGCAGGGAGCTCTAGTAAACTCTTACCTAGAAACTAGAAATTAGGAATCTCTTTTTTTTTGTTGTTCTATGAATTAAATGTTTAAGAAAGCTGTAGAACTTGGCATGGTGGTGCGTACCTGTAATCCCAGCAACTGGGGAGGCTTGAAGCAGGATCACAAGTTTGAGGCCAGTCTGGACAACTTAGATCCTGTCTTAAGTTAAAAAATGGAAAGGCTGGGGTTGTGGCTTAATGGTAGAGCGCCCTGGGTTCAATCCCTAGCACCTCATTTTAAAAAAAAAGGAAAAAAAAAGAACAGAAGAAAGGGCTGTGGTCTGAAGAGTTGCACAGTTCTTAGGAGAGCTGCATCTTTGCTCGTGCTCACACCCCGCCCCACAGCTGACAGCTCGGAGAGAGTAGAGTCAAGGCCTTCCTGGCTGCCTCACTTTCTCACTCCTGCCTTTTTTGTGTTTGTGATTTTTCCTTGAACCGGTGCCTTCCCTTCTGGGGTGTGATGGTTTTTGCGGGGGAACAATAGCTAGGACCTTTGTGTTCAGATTCTAAAGGGGCAGGAATTCCAGGATTGGGGGCTCAGTAGTGAGGTGTTTGAACCATGTTATCAAGGTGAGTTGGACAGTATTGGGTAGTGTGGTGGGCTGTTGGAGGGGCTCTGGCCTGCGTGCATGTTTGTTGGACACTTTAGGTGGACTTGCCGGGGTGTCCTGTTGCGTGGTGTGATGTGTATCACCTCAGGTCCTTACACGCCTCGTCTCAGTTGAGCACCCTGGGTGTGTCTGGCCTCACTGCATGGCTCTCTTGGTCTGTGTCCTGTGGGTCAGCTGCACGGCCACTGGGGCTTCTTCTCCTCCCTCTGCCCTTCTGCCTGTGGAGGTGGTTGTAGCTTCTCAGGGTGGAGAGGAGCACTGGCTTCCCTTTAGAAGACTCCCCTTTTTGTCCTGTGTCCATGCAGGGATCCCTCATGAAGCAGGCCTCAACCTCCTGGCCGGGCTGTATAGGCTGTTCTGAGGACTGGCTGGGTGGGGGTGTGGGAGGAGAGGTTACAGTACAGGAGGCAGAACCATTGAAATTCTCTCAAGGGAACATAAGCTTGCGTGTTTCTCATTATAGAACATTGGTAGTGTCCCATTTGTAGAATCTCAAAGATTTTCATCACAGGGAAACAATTGTAATTTCATTGTAAGAGATGATTCTAAAATGCTGATAACAAGTGATGCTTTCTGGCCTCACACTGGACACCTTGCCCTTAGCACCTCTACACAGGTGCACCACTTCAGGGAAATGTCTTCCAGTACTACTCTGAAGCAGCCCTTGAGGATGGTGAGGGGTGCTGAGGTTAGGCGTGGGAAGTGGTGTGAAGGCCCAGAGGAGGGACACCTAAGGCATGTCGACTGCTTAGTGAGCTGGAGCCTCCAGAAACATCCCAGGGCCCTGTCAAAGCTGTTCCCTTTCAGCAGCACTGTTGGTAGTTGCCAGTGTCCTTGCTGCAGGATGGGTTCCTTACTCTGGGTTCCTCTAAACAGGTCAGGCTTGATGGTAGGAGGAGGAGGGAGCTGTCCAGCCAGCTCGAGAGGGCTCAGCTCAGGCACCGAACTCAAGCTCAGTTCAGTGTGAGTGAGGCTTGGTGTTTGAGATGGCGACCTGGGTTATGTTTATTACTAATTTCTCTGGATCCTGACTTTGTTCTCGAGCTGATGACTTTATTGCTCCATTAGGAATGAATCATTTGTGCAATGTCAGGCTGGATTTTGCTCAGTCTGTGCTTGAGAGATGGTCAGCAGGTGCAGTCTCTCCTCATGTGTAGCAGCAGTCTAACCAGTCACGTGTTTGTTTTCACAGAGTAACAGTTACCCCTCGATGAGCGATCCCTACCTGTCCAGCTACTATCCACCATCCATCGGATTTCCTTACTCCCTCAATGAGGCGCCGTGGTCCACCGCAGGGGACCCTCCAATTCCATACCTCACCACCTATGGGCAGCTCAGTAACGGAGACCATCATTTCATGCATGATGCTGTTTTTGGGCAGCCAGGAGGCCTGGGGAATAGCATGTATCAGCATAGGTTTAGTTTCTTCCCTGAGAACCCTGCATTCTCAGCATGGGGGGCAAGCGGTTCTCAGGGGCAGCAGACCCAGAGCTCTGCATACGGAAGCAGCTACACCTACCCTCCGAGCTCCCTTGGTGGCACGGTTGTTGATGGGCAGACAGGTTTTCACAGTGATACCCTTAATAAGGCGCCTGGAATGAATAGCCTGGAGCAGGGCATGGTTGGCCTGAAGATCGGGGATGTTACCACCTCTGCAGTCAAGACGGTGGGCTCTGTTGTCAGCAGTGTGGCACTAACGGGTGTCCTTTCTGGCAATGGTGGGACAAATGTAAATATGCCAGTTTCAAAACCAACTTCGTGGGCTGCCATTGCTAGCAAGCCTGCAAAACCACAGCCTAAAATGAAGACAAAGAGTGGGCCTGTGGTTGGAGGCGCGCTGCCTCCTCCACCTATAAAGCATAACATGGACATTGGCACCTGGGAGAACAAGGGGCCTGTGCCAAAGGCCCCAGCCCCCCAGCAGGCACCAGCCCCCCAGTCTGCCCCACAGCCCCTGCAGGTGGCCCAGCCTCTCCCAGCTCAGCCTCCCCCATTAGCCCCGCCACAGTATCAGAGTCCTCAGCAGCCACCCCAAACCCGCTGGGTCGCCCCTCGAAACAGAAACACTGCCTTTGGGCAGAGTGGAGGGGCTGGCAGTGATAGTAACTCTCCTGGAAATACCCAGTCTAATTCTGCCCCCAGTGTAGACTCCCACCCTGTCCTTGAGAAACTGAAAGCTGCCCACAGCTACAACCCTAAAGAGTTTGATTGGAACCTTAAAAGTGGGCGGGTTTTCATCATAAAGAGCTACTCTGAGGACGACATCCACCGCTCCATCAAGTACTCCATCTGGTGCAGCACGGAACACGGCAACAAGCGCCTGGACAGCGCCTTCCGTGCCGTGAGCAGCCAGGGGCCTGTCTACCTGCTCTTCAGTGTCAACGGGAGTGGGCATTTCTGCGGGGTGGCCGAGATGAAGTCCCCTGTGGACTATGGCACCAGTGCTGGGGTCTGGTCTCAGGACAAGTGGAAGGGCAAGTTTGATGTGAAGTGGATTTTTGTCAAGGACGTGCCCAATAACCAGCTCCGGCATATCAGACTAGAGAACAACGACAACAAACCAGTCACAAACTCCCGAGACACACAGGAGGTGCCCCTAGAAAAAGCCAAACAAGTGCTGAGAATCATTGCTTCCTACAAGCACACCACCTCCATCTTTGATGACTTTTCTCATTATGAGAAGCGGCAGGAGGAGGAGGAGGTGGTGCGCAAGGTGAGTTGTCACGGGCACCTGCTGTGCCCCTTGGTATCTTGTGTCTATGCTTGTGGAAGGTGGCCTGAGCAGCAGTGAGGCAGGAAGCAGATGGGCCGCCCACCTAGGTGGGTCCAGTGACTGCCTGATGGGCCTTGGGCAGGGCAGGCAGTCCAGAGGGTGTGGGCAGCATCAACAAACCCCCTACTGCGGCTGCTGGGAGCATCCATGGTGAAGCCTGAGTGGATGTCACCAAATAACTTGATTGCTTTAGTTTTTAAGAAGCATGGTAATAGGGAACATTTTGTGCACATACAGTAACAGCACTCGAGGGAAGTTAACTCTTCTCCTGTTTTCTTTCTGAATGATGATCTCAGTGGAGAACACTTGGAAGGCAGTGTTCACATGGCACTAGAGAAGCCAGCAAGGCTGCTGTAGGCCTACTGGCTGGCACTTTGGTTTCCCACCTGCCTGAGGGCTTAGGTTTCTGGGGCGCTTCCCCTCAGCAATTGAAAGCTCTAGTCCAGTCTGGTCATTTGTTTTTGTTTTTGTTTTTTTTTAAAAAACCTCAGTATCCTGCAGTTTTTGAAAGCTTCAGCTCACTCCATCGAAGTAGTTCAGAGGGTGTTGGGGAGGGGCAGGCTTAGAGTCACAGTGTCAAAGTGGTGTGCTCAGATCCACATGGCTAGGTGTCTGAGGTGCTCCTGATTGCTTGCTAGGCCCACAGTGAAGTTCCTGGCATGTGAACCTTATAGCTCCCTGGAGCCAGTGTGGCTGCTCTTGGAGAGGGCCCAGGTGCCCAGACGCTGGCCCCAGGAGAAAGGACCTTGTGAGATTTGCAGAGCTCTCCTTTCTTTGGTTGATTTCATTTGGTCAGCTGGCTTCCTAGTCACTTGTCCTGTATTGGAGGAGGACTTGCTCATGTGAATGTGAGTGACTGGAGCAGAGCAGCGTGCAGACAGGGTCCTGGCAGTTGCCGTTGTGCTGGTATCATTAGGTCACCCTCGGGTAAACAGTGGAATGCACGAAGGGGAGGTTACTTGTTTCCAATTAATTCTGTATTTTGGGGTATCAAATACAGCTAAACCATCACCTGACAGTGGGTCAGAGTCTGAGAAAAGTGTTATTTGAGCGATTTTGAAGTTCTGTTGGCATCCTAAAAGGCACCTGCACAGACAGAGGTGGCTACAGCATCACAAACCATTTAGTCCTGTGGCACCACTGTCATCCCTGAAGAATGTTGCTGATGAAATGCATAGTTGTGCTGAACTGCTGAATTTGAAGGGTTAGAACAGGTCTGGTTTTAAGCTGGCAGCTGGTTGTTTTATGTGTACCTGTGTGTGTGTGTGCGCGCTTGCTTGGTTTTTCCTCATAAATATGGAATACTTGGGTTTTATTAAAGTGCATTGGGTCCCAAAGTTGCTGATGAACATAAGGTTAAAATTCCACCCTTGAACTGGTTGGTGTTTTTAAAATTCTAGTGTCCTAAAACTTGGATTATAACAACTTGATCCTTAAGACACTGCATTTTCGTGTCGGACCTCAGGTTGAGCCTTGTGAGCAACTGGCAGGGCCTGTGGGCATCTGCCAGTGGTTAGGATTTGTTGTGGTCCCCCACAACTTCGGTGCTCCAGAGGCCAGCCCAACTGAGTTGCCTTATGAGCACCATAGAAAGGAACTGGTGACCTGGAACAAAAGGCTGTGTACTTGTGTGGTTCCCTGTTAACATTAATTTATATTATTGAAAGTGGCATGTGAGAACCTTGGTTGGTTACTGGTTCTGGTGGAATTTCAGGTACCTTCCAAGCTCACTGGCTGTGTAGAGAAATGAGTGCTCTGCAGTAGACCTTTTTTTTTTTTTTTTTTTTTTAATTTTTTTAGTTGTAGATGAACACAATGTCTTTATTTTATTGCTTTGTATGTGGTGCTGAGGATTGAACCCAGGGCCTCACGCATGCAAGGCAAGCGCTCTACCGCTGAGCTACAATCCCAGCCCTGCAGTAGACCTTTGATTGATGCATGCCCAGCTGTGCTTGCCAGGTGCTCTAGTCTTCCTTCTAACGGCTGGGTTACCAGTTTATTCAGGAGTCAGAACCCTGGATGTTTGGGGGTTGAATCTGAGTTGGGAGCCCCTCCTCCCTCTGTAGTACTGTCTGCTGCTGGCCGGGTGCTCTCAAGGTGTCTGAGAACGATACCCACCTTTTGTTTATCATGACAAACCTCACTGATTTCCAGTTGTTTTAACTTAAAAAGGTACCTAGTGTTTAGAAAGTACAATACAGTTAACGTTTTTACAAAGCTCCCCTGTCCAACTTGGAAGCTGACTGGCTTCTTAGGAAAGCACTCATTTTCATGGCAGCTGTGTGAGACCAAGTCCTAACATGCACGAACAGTCATTCCCCTTTAGGGATCTTAAAAGAGTGAAGACTGTGCTCCACACAGCATGTGTTGCGCTGCTGCGGGTGCCTAGGTGTGCCCTGGCCCGCCTGTCGTCTCCACATATGACAGACCATCTCAGCAGGGAAAACTAAAGGGGGAGCTTAAGAATAAGTATGCATGTTGGTGTGCTTCTCTAAGGCTGAGCTGTGCTTCCTCCATCAGCTTTTTGCAGGGTTTGATGAATAACGCTGCTTTTTCTTTTTTTTTTTTTTTTTTTGAATCTTTTTTTTTTTTTTTAATTTTTTTTAGTTGTTGATGGATCTTTGTTTTATTCATTTATTATTTATATGTGGTGCTGAGGATCGAACCCAGTGCCTCACGCATGCTAGGCAAGCGCTCTACCACTGAGCCACAACCCCAGCCCCAACGCAGCTTTTTCTAAGAGCAGGTGGTGTACTGCAAAGTCTGCCTCCTCTGGATGCTTTGCTAGTGGCATTAGGACTTGCTTAAAGAGCGCCTAAGGGAATGTGGAATACTGAGTATTTCTTCTCTCCAGTTGTGCACTTGAGGGTAGGCAGGAGATGTTAACTCAGTGGCTGTCCACCCCACGCCTTCATCCAGGTACACTGCAGTCTCAGAATAGGAGCCACACAGATGTGGGAGGGGAACCTGAAGTTGTGCTTTAGTCCATCTGCAGGAGACTAGGAGGGTGCAGTTTTCATGTCAAGAGCTGAGTTGAAATTCTGTGTTAGGAAAGACCACTGAGATAGCTTCTGGGCCCACTGATTAGAAGCCATGCAGACAAAGGTGGGAACGAGTTGGATGTAAGTCTTACATGTGTGTTGGGCATGCTCTGGAAAATTACTATTTTTATGGAAGTTGAGGTAAGCCTGGCTGGAAGAGCCTTGCCCCATATCGGTCAGTGCTGCTGGAGGCCCAGTGTTCTGTTTGGTATCACAGGGAACTTGGGCTGGTGGAAAGGGCCAGACCTGGATGGACTCCTGCTTATTCCTCCTGTTATTCATTAGCCAAGTGACATGGAGCTGACTTTTTAGCCAGTTGGACAAACTTTGGTGTCTTCTGAGTCTTGGAAGATTTAAATGAGAGAAAATACAAAAGATCAGCTCCCGTGTAACTGGCACACTTGAGTCTCCTTTACATGTTCCTTCCTCATATTGTTTTGTATTTTTAGTGTGTTTTTCCATGTAGCGTGGCAGTGATGTGGGGGAGAGCTGACAATGGTGGTGGGCCATGGGACTCTTCAGAGGGCCCTCGGGAGGGTGGAATGAAGCTCAGTGCCTCCCTCTGTGGATGGTGCCTGCTTTGGTCTCTTGTGCCTGGTCCCTCTGCAGCTCAGGGCACAAGTGCTGATGGTGGCCAGGCTGTTGAGCACAGGTCCAGATCTGTGACTGATGCAGGGCAGGCTTGGCCTCCCTCTGTGGGAATTTGCCTGCACATCATAGTTGCTTAGTGTGTTAAATTCCTCTCTTTCTTTTTACAGGAACGGCAGAATCGAAACAAACAATAAGGACAAGCCAGTTTCTTATGTGGTTAGCAGTTACTTTGAAAGCAGAGTTTAAAACTGTATGCTTGGTGCTGTCTTCGGCATCAGCTCCAGTGTGTCGTCCTTTGTGGGTTGAGTTGTGGCATCTTTACCTTCTTTGTAGTTCATTTTTGCCAGATGGGTCTGCATTCATTTGTATTTTTTCTATGTATTATAATATTGTAGAACTCACTAATAAAGAAGTATTTTTTTGTCAGCTTATCAGTCAGACTGACCTAATGCAAAATATAAATGTCCTTAAAAACAACAAAAACCTAATACATCCCAAAGATTTTTTTTTAAATTTTGGCAGAAATTATGTTATTGTTATTATATCTAGTCATTTATTATTTCCATAGGAGACTTTATTTTTCCCCTCTCTGCTTTATAGCAGATGTAAGAACACATGGGTGGTTTTGTCGTATAGAATATGATGGTAAAATCTCGCAGCACAAAATCAAAGGTTAGTAGTCACCCTCTTGCGGTTGACTTGTCATTTTTGCTGTCTTTGTTATCTGTCTAAAATGCTGATCTGTCCACTTGGATTTTCTGCTGGACAGAGAGATAAGTCTTGGTTTTTCTAACGTGGTGACCATGTTTGTGTCCTGGGAAAAGCCACCCTTCCTGATGCCTTGCCCACGCGGAGCAGGTCGCTCCCTGCACCACTGCTGGCTAATCTGCTGAGGATTAGAAAGGCGTTTTAGGTCTGGGTCAGTGTTCAGGTGTTTGTAGTTGTTGGCAGGTCATTTTTAATTTTCCCCCTTTTTTCACTTGAGAATCCTGATGTTATCTTAAGTTTTTGTACCAGTAATACTGAGCTTTAAAAGTAGGATTTGGTGGTACAGACAGTGCTGGGTGATGCCGCCGACTGTAAATTCACTGTGTCTGATTTTATTTTTTTTTCTGTTGAATGGGTGAAAAAAGCAAAAATAACAAAAAAACAAAAAACAAACCCGAAAAAAAAAATTTCCCCAAAATACCCCACACAAAAAAATCCTTTTAGAAAACAAATTTGCTGTCATGTTTTGTGGAGTGAGGGCCTGTTGGAGCTCGCCGCCTGGAGTTGGAGTCCAGCATGGAAGTGGTGCTCATGCCCGCCGCCCTCGCACACCGAATCTGCACGCGCCCGCTGTAGAGGATCCTTCTGTCTTAGAGAGCAAATACTTTCTGAAGATATTTACTCCAAAAGACCCTCTGAGTTAAAGTGTAAGCTGTGTTATTTAGACTTGTATCTAGAACGTGTCCCTTGCTCCTAGTTGTCACTGCCTGTGTGGAGTTGTGGGCGGCGTCGGAGCGCTGTCCACTAGAGAACGCAAGCCTTAATAAACACCTGTTCAGCAAGTCTGCGTCTGGTCCCTCACCCCTGTCTTGGGGTGGCAGCTGTGGAGCTAGCAGTCTTGCTTCAGGTCTACTGGAGGGAGCTGAGGGTCTCCTGAGAAGAAACTGCTGCAACTTCACTTGTCCCTGTTTTCTGTTGAATGGCGCGAGGAACTTGTAGAACTCCAGCTAGGCAGACCTTCAGCGCCCCCAGCACCTTGTGAGAATTGGCAGGTGCACAGCACAGATGGAAGCAGCCCTGTGTGAGAAGTCACCAGCTCCCGGGTCCAGTTCCCTCTCTGCTTGCTCCGTCCCTCTGTTGCCCTTGGTCCCCCTGGTATGTGCATTTCAGGTTGCAGACCTTCACAGGCTTGTTAGTAGGTCTGATGTTTGTTCACAGCCTGTTTGTGAGGTAATTGACAGACCCAAGTGTACGTCTGCCCACTTTGGACACACGAGATGCACATCCTGAGTATCACCCCAGGATCTTCACACTCTTCCAGCATGTCCTCCTCTGCCAGAACTTAAAAGTTGATCAGGAAACACACACACACACAAAGTTGGAAAATTAGTCCCATCTTCTGACAGATAATGAGAGGCAGGATGTTATTCTGCACTACAGCTCCAACTTTGCTTTGGAATTTTATTTGATAAAATGTTCTGAACCATCAGTGGTTAATTTCCTCATTTTTCTGCCATTTTTTGTGTGCATGTTATCATTGGCTTTCTCTAAAAGTAAATCCTGTCATTGAGTGAGTCAGCCAGGAGACAGACTGAGGTGGTATGTGTTGGAACCGTTCTGAGTCTGCACCAGGAGGGTGGGATTGCTAGTCACTGAGGAATTGGAGGCAGTGCTAGGGACTCTGGCCAGTGGTGGCAGACACAGGTCTGTGTCTCCCGAACAGTGCAGGCCAGTGACCTCACCCTGAAGGCTTCCTCCAAACTGAGAGGAATGCCCCGCCCCTGCCCCTGAAGTGCTGGTGTCCTGGTTCCTAGCAGTTCCTGGAGTCAAGGAAGTCTGCTCACCTGAGGGGCACATTCTGTGCAAAGGGAATGTCAGTGATGTAAACATGGACCACAGTGTGCTTCATATGGGCTGCAAGTGTCGGCCTTGCTACTAGTGGTATTTGTGTTTCCACACCTGTTCCCACACACCAGCCAAGTAAGCCCTTATTTCCTTTTCCCTTCCCCAAAAGCTCACCACACTAGGATTCTTAATTTCATAATGGATTTTTAGTTACTGGAAAAACCTTTTACCACATGTGTGGTTTGCTGTCCCTCTGGCTGTAGTGTCCTTGGAGGGCCTGGGGTTGACTGGTGCTTCCACACCGCCTGACAGGCGGCAGCTGGGCGTGCAGGGTTCCCGGTGAGGGGCATGTGGTGGAGGAGACACAGGGCTTGTGTGCTTGTTGGGACCATGTGCTCTCCCTGAGTTGGCAGATCCTGTCCCTTGCAGGCTCCTGATGTCCAGGATTGATGAACTCTTATTTACTTGGACAGGAGAGAAATAACCTCTGGCTGGAGGCCAGCTGTGAACCAAGTCCTGCAAGGAGGAATCAGCTGTTGAGTTACCCAGTGACTTTACAGGTCACCTGCCCTTGCCTCCTGGCTCCGTGGAAGTGAGGCAACCTGACATCTCACTGCAGATACAGGGCAGTGATTGGACACGGGTGCTCCTTAGGCCTCCACAGCATTGTGCAAGTGAGTGCTGGCCTTGCCGTGTGGCCCCACGTGATTGGCACTCATTTTTCTCCAGCCTGTGGTTGCTTTTTAAGATTAGTTATTCAGTTTGGGGAGGGGGAGCTAATCATTGGAAAAGGTATTGGAGCAGTTACCTTCCCTGTTTTTACCATCATGACTGTGGATGACAGTCACATGGTGCAAACCTTTTTGAGCTAAAAGACCACCCAGTTCAGTCTCCTTGAAGCCACCAGCATCCTGCCACACTGGGGATCTCTCCTCAGGTTCATCTTCACCTACTGAAGAGGAGCACCAAGGGCAGGACCTGGAAGAGGAGTGGTTTTGCACCCAGGTAGTGGATCCTGGTCAGCAGGTCCTTGCTGGTACCAGAATTCTGAGCAGACAGCCTACTTCCTGCCTGTAGCAAGTTTGGACAAAGCTGGCTCTGCCAGAGTAGTCAGGCTCCACATTGCCCTGGTACACATACCAGGTCCGGGTTCATCTCTGCCTAGTGTCTGTTCTGAAGGACAGCTCTGGAGGTGGGCTGGTACCCACTGGGAAGTTTATGTGAGCTTGTGGTCAGCACCAGGTACGTGGGTAGTGTCTTGGATGCTCTAACAGATGTGCTTTAGTCACATCCTGTCTAGCCCTGAGGCCTTGGGGAAGGAAGGTGATCCATTTGAGCTCAGGGATGCAGCAGGGTGTGAAGAGGGTTTTGGGGTGCAAGGAACTGGGGATGCAATGGGCATCTGTCCAGAGTCGTGAGTGGGCCAAGGCTTGGGATCCAGGCAGGACTCTGCAGCATGTGGAGGCCTGAGGCACGGTGGAGGTGGAGGGTCCTGCAGAACATCCCTAGGGCTCTCAAGCTGACCCTGGGACTAGTCCTTCCCTCTGTCACAGCCCTGCGCCAAACAGACCCTGCAACTGTTCCCTATCTCTCAGAGCCAAGGGTGGGCAGCCCAGCCTTTTGGTGGAGTTCCTGATGCTCAGGGGCTGGGGACACTGGAAGGGAGGCAGACAGTAAACCTGAGGGCAGCCCAGCAGACAAGGGTCCTTTCCTGGCTGGTCCTCTTAGGGATGCCTTAGGGGAGCAGCTGAAGTTGGGAGTGGGCCATTCCAGTCTGCTTCATGTACTGCAGGCTATCATAGCAGCTGTTTTCCCACTGAGTGGCTGGGAACTCTGGTGGGTGGTGTGGAGCCAGCTCTGTCCACTGGCTTGGTAGGGGTGCTTCTCTGGAGTGGAGGAGGCTGTGCTTAGCCTGGAGGGGTAGAGTGGAGAGTGAGGCAGATCACCATCATTGCTAGACCAGGACCAATCCTGACAGGGCCTCCAATGGCTAGCACTACCCTTGGAGGCTGGGTGGGCAGCCTTGGGGAATGGGGATAGAGAGTTCATAACCCAGTAATGCCAGTTTGTATGCCTGCCCTTGGTGTGACCAGGGAGCCTCCCACAGAAGGGAGGCAGGCTAAGATATAAAGCTGGGCTTGGAAAGGGGCAATGAAGTTTGAGAAGGCTTTCAGGTGAGAAAATATCAGTGTGGACAAAGGCTTCTGGGCAGGAAGGGCACCAGGTGTCATGGGAGTCCAGAGGGCTGGGGGAGGGTTTCTTTCCTGCACTGGAGCTGCTTCTGTACCACACACTCACTGACAGCTTGTACGGACTTGGAGACAGGCCTTTTGTTGGGCTATTTGGCCAACAGGCTCTTAGGGTGTTTCTAACCTTTGGACAGGTAGGCTCTGAGGGGGTTGTCACCCTGTCCAGGGATGTCCATATTTACAGACATACAAATGCAAAGGTACACACGAGCACATTCGTGTGTGCACGTGGGCATGAGTGCACAGTCACATGGTAGACAAACAGGTGCCTAGCCACGCACAACCAACATGCAGGCATACCCATGTGTGCACCCAAACACATGCACTGATGCACACAGGCACACGTGGGTTTTCATTAAGCTGATGGGTTAGCTGTAAAGATGAAGATTATCCCTGTTCTGGCAACAAACACAGGCCTTGCTGTGGGCTGTTTGGTCCACAGGCTCCTGGGCTGTCTCCAACCTTTGGGCAGTGGGCTCTGAGGGGATTGTCACCCTGTTCTGGATAACCACCACGATACCCAAGAAGCTGACTGTTCTAGGAGGCTCTGCACTTCTCTGACCATGCAGTGGTTGGGAAATGACTTTTGGAGGTCCTCCTTGAACATTTTGAAAGATTGTGAGGAAAGGACTTTGGAGATTATCCAAGGTCAGCTAGGTCAGGGGCTGCTCAGGCAGTGATGGCCAGGGGTATCCACAATATGGGGAGAGCTGTCCCGATGTGAGTTGGGGGCCTGAGCAACACCCAGCTGATCTGTCACTGAGCTCTTCACTACTCGGCTGTACGTTTCCAGCTCAGGTCACTACCTTTTCTGTTCTCAGTATGTGCTCACCTGGTGTTAGCTTTCCATCACTATAAAAAATACCCAATATAAATTAACTTATAAAGAGAAAAGATTTATTTTGGATCAGCGTTTTGGAAGTTCCAGTGAGGAGTGCATGGTGAAGCCACACTGCTCACCTCATAGCCAAGCAGCAAGAGAGGAAGAGGGCGGTGTCCCACAGTCTTTTTGGAGGGCATGCTCCTAGTGACCTGAGCACCTTGGTAGGTTCTCCGTCCTCAAGATCCACCACCTCCTAGAGACACCACCATAAGGACCGAGCCTGAAGCACACAGACCTCTGGAGAACACGCCTCCACCATGGCACCTTCCTTGGAGTCTCCTGAGTGACTTGGGTGGCCACTGCTCCTGCGGGTCCACGTCTTCACTCTGCAACTCCATCCCACTACTTCACAAAATGGAAGCAGGATCAGCTGGAAAGCGCAAGGCCCACCGTGCTAGGTGGATGATGATGCAGTGGTGGTAGACGGCGCTCACCTTTGCTGAGCGGGTGTGTCTGAGCTCACCCTCCAGCCCAGCAGGGTGCAGGATTGGGTGCGCCCTGACTCTGGGTCTGAGATCCTGTCCTCGCATCCTGTGGCTCTGCGGGTCAGGAGGCCCTCGCTGTTCCAGACTTGGTTCTAGCTGATCCTAGGTGGAGGACAGGAGACCATGTCCTCTGCCTACTGTGGTCCTGTCCTTGGCAGGCTTCCCTGACCTTAGGGGCTCAGACCTATTTGTTGAGTGGATGAATGAACACAGCATCCAGGGTGCAAAGGCTGCATCCCCCCTGTCCTCTCCTGGTCTGAGATGCTGGGGCAAGGGGCGGTCTGCACTCTCATTCCTTAGTGCTCTGCTGTCCGGGCAAGACTCAAAATCCCTGAGGGCAGATTCTGCCACAGGGTCCCTCTCCATCCCTGTCCAAGCTCAGAATCCTGCAGAATCTTGGAGGCATCCTCGTGTGGTGACCACAGGCACCTGGAGGGCCTTGCCACACACCCAGGTAGGCATAGATGTGTGGGGACATTCTTGGTCCCTGCACAGGCGGCCCTGTACTGCCTGCCTGTACTTGAGACTACTGGAACTTGGCCTGTTACCCCTCCATACACTTGTATGAAGGTGTGGCCTGGGTCCAGGTGGGAATGCACTGTCAGTCTCTGGGGTTGCATCTGGCCCATGCCTGTGGCCAGTGACGACGACTTGGTGGTGATATAGGAAAGGGACAGATTGTAGGGGCCTGAAAAGGTCTGCTGAAAGTGGCCAAAGACCCAAGAAGGGCCCAGCTTCCCTGAGGAGAGCCTTGACACCTGTCGGAGGGCAGTGCACTTCCCTCTGCTTGGTTTCCCTGCCATGGCCCTGAGGAAGGACTCTGCTGCCCTTGGCTCCTGGAGGCACCCACCTATCTTGGTGCCTATATGGAAATGGCTTGTGTGTTTGGCTCTCCATCCCCAGTATAGGGGACTCTTTCTGCCCATCTTCCTGATGAGAACTTCTCTGGGTGCCAAGGGCTGCCTTTTGGGATCAGGCTGTGCCAGTGGTGGCAGGGGTGAAGCTAGTAAGGGCAGGTGCGTGGCCATTTGTGGCTGTTATTTTGGCTATTCTGAGTTCCCAGAAAGGAGCCAGGGCAGTCTGCACCTCTGCACTGCATGGTGCAGGCAGTTGGGAATGTGGACAGCAGGGAGATGCCTGGCTGTGCAGATGGGGCCCTTTCATGTTCCCTCTAAAGCAAGTCCCAGCCTGGCAGCCTTCCCTGGTCTTTGCTTCCAGGATAGCTTCTGCCTGCTCCCCCACCTGTCTCATTAGGCCCAGTGTCTCCTCCACCCCATTGCCCACCAATAACCCCCAGGCAACCCTGAGGACACACTGATGGTATTCTTCCCATTGTGCTGAAGAAGAAACACTGTCCCCCAGGAAACTGATGCTGAGCAGGGTGGTGGTGGCTGGATGGAGGGGAGTCTGGGCCTCAGTCTGATGTGAGTGAGCATTCACGAGCTTCTGTTGGGCCAGGCCAGAGTCTGGGACAGGCCACAGGTAAGGCTTCTGCATTCCAGTTCCCAAGGCCCCTGTGGCATCCTGAGGCTGGCAGGAGATGGGGCTCCAGTGTGTGTACACATGTGTGTGAGAAGACCCCGTTTGCTCCCTCTGGGGTGATGTCAGCAAGCTACGGCAGACCTCGCTTCCCTCCTCATTGTTGGACATGGGTCCTTTCTGTCATCTAACAAGGTGGGGGTACACTTTACCATTTCATTTCCCTTCCAGGCATCCTTATGTGCTGCACCCCACCCAGCTTGCGGAGTGCTGCTGACAGGGCACTCGAACAGCAGCACAGCCTGGACACCAGGGGCGGGGCGAATGCCAGGTTGCTGAGGGTCTGAGCTCTCCAGGGCCAGGCTTAAGGGCATAGCTGAGGCAGAGAGACCAGAAATCCTGGCTCCCACTTTCCCCACGAGCCAGAGACCTGCTTTCCAGGGACCTGGACTCGAGGGAAGGAGGGCAGGGCTTCAGATGCTGGCTATGCAGTCTGTCTGGGAGACCAGACCAGGGCAGGGCAGGGCAGGGCCCAGGGGCTGGAGTGTTGTGGGGGAGCAGCTGGGTCCCTATATGTAGGCCTCCCTCCCTGCTGCCTATGTCTCAGTGGGCCAGAGCAGGCACCACTGGGGAATGCTAGAGGAGGCCGTGGGGTGTGGCATTAGGTCAGTGTTTCAGAGCAGAGAAGTCCTCACGGAGGGCTGGATCTTTAGGCCAGATGCCTCCTCTCTAGGCCCCACCCTGGGGAAGGGACCCTGTCCCTTTAGGGGAGATGTTTGAGCCCTCTGCCCTTCTTGCTGCCCAACACCTCACCCAGTAGCGTGCCCTGTGTCAAGCCCGGCTCTGAGTGAGCAGGGCTGTCTCTGAGTGTGGCCGTGGGTGAGTGCAAGTGTGAGCATGGAGGGCCATCCCTGTCAGATGCAGGGCATAGTGGTGGTGGGCCTCTGACCCCAAAGGTCTGTCTGTGAGGCTGGTGGCTCAGCCCCCAGAGGTGTGAGCTGGATCCCGTGGCATGCTGGGCCTCCCCACACTGTGGCAGATGGTGCTGCAGTCCAGCCATGTCAAGTCCTGCTCTGTGGAGGCAGCACCCTGGAGTATCATGGTCCCTGAGCAATGAGGTCTCCACTGAGTGGCCCACATCCACTGGGCAGCTCAGGATCCAGCCCTGTTCCCCACACTGGAGCCCCAGGTACCAAAGACTTGGCTGGTGGGGGTCTGGCCCAGGTGCAGTGTAGCTCACACCAGCCTGGGGAGGTGCTAGGAAGATGGGGCAGATCATCTTGGCAAAGGTTGGGGCTTTTCCTAGGAGGCCCAACCAGAAACAAAGGAGGCCCAGGGTCAGTGCCAAGGGCAGCGTGCCTGGGGCCTCATCCCTCAGCTCTCCTACTTCCTGGCACACAGCTTGGAAGGTCGTTCTGGTCAGGAGCCGGATCTCCAGGAAGGGGGATGGGGAGATGGTGCAAGAATGGAGCTCCCTCCTGTGCGTGGGGCAGGGCTGCTTTCCCTGTGAGGAGGTCCAGACTGCAGGGTCAGATGATCGGGCAGCTCTAAGATGAAGCCCAGGCTGCATGAGTGCCATCCTGTGCCCACAGTGACCCCCAGACCAAAGGCTGCTGCCCCATCAACCCCTTCAGTACTGCCTTGAAGTCACCTTGGGGCCCCACCCCTTCTCCAGGACCAGAGGTGATCCTGGGGGCTGCTGTCCTTGTTCTCCCATGGGTGAGGAAACGAAAGGGGAGTCTAAGCCCCAGATCAGTGCTGTGGTGTGGGCAGAGTTTGCTGGAGCTGCCCAGACCACTTCCCCATCCTGCAGAGGGCAGAAAATTGGAAAACTGTGTTCCCGGCTCTGCAGTGACTTCATTTGGTGCGGGGGTGGGAAGATGGAGGCACTGTAGGCCTCTGCCTGCAGATGCATCTCAGGGTGGAGGGCTCCCTGCTGTGCTGCATTGAAGAGCCATCACCAGAACCCGAGTACGTCCATTTGGCCTGTTTTCTGCCACCTGTCCAGGCCCTGGAGCTGGGAGAACTTGGGGAGATCAAGGACTCTACCTAGGCTGGGAGCCAGCTGTGGGTGCTCATCCTCCCCCATTGAAAAGATTGGGAAATTGCAAGGCCAAAGCTGGGACTTGTCTGAAGGGATGGGGCCGCAGCGGGGGCATCCTCCTCCAATGACCATCACCCTAGGCTGCTCAGCCCCGCAGTACTGGGGAAGGGAACAGCTGGTGGGAGGCGGCCAGGTGCCAGCGCAGAGACGTGCCAGGGCGCCAGCAGGTGGCGCTGCTTCCGAGGACAGGGAAAAAAAAATGCTTGCAGCAGACCTGAGTGGGTGTCACTGCGGCTGCAGATGGTGGTGGGGGAGGGATTTGTCATTTTCTCCCTGGGCTGCGGAACCTCACGTGCTTCGCGTCCCGCATAGCCCCGAGCGGGGTTGGGGGACGGGATGCGTCCAGCGCATCCGCCCGCCGGTTTGGACCCTGGGTGGGGATGTGGACCCTCTCCCCCAGTGTGAGCCGAGTCCCAGCGGTGCGGGGGCTGGCCCAGGAGCTCTCACCGCGCGTCTCCCACCCCACGCCTCCCGGCGAGCGGCCGGAGGACACTTTGCAGCGACCTCAGACCCTGCCCCACCCCCTCCCTCGTTGCCGTGGCAACTGTCCAGGGCGCCCTGGGAGGGGGTGAGTGGCACTCGGGACACGCTTGGCTCAGCGCGCCGCGGCGCCCTGTCCCGCGGGGGCTGCCCCACTGCCAGCACCCCGGACAGCGCCCCGGCCTGCTCGCGGGTGGCGAGGCAGCCCCAATGCCCCCCGCGCTACCGCCCATTCTCCAGCGCAGTACCCCTGCTCGCCGCTCCCCGCGGACCCTCCCTTTGTCTCCTGGCCCCCGCCACCCTCTGCGTCTCTTGGGCGCTCAGGGCTGCGAACACACGTGGCCCGGGTCCGGGTGGCCGCATTCTCCCCCCCGCAGTCGCCCCGCCTGCCCCAAGACGCCTGAGGCATGCGGGCCCCTTTGTGTCCCGCGGCCAGATCCCCGGCCGGCAGCTGGGCCGCCCTCTGGGCAGGCGCATTGTTCGCCGGATTTGTCCGGCGGCGCGAGGGGCCACCGGGGGCCGGTCTCGCCTTTCTCCCGCGGGAGGGGCGCCGCGCGGGCCGGGCTCGCGGGCCATTTCCATGAGAAAGGAGCGGCGGAGGCGCCTCTCTTGGCATTCACCGCGTGCCTTAATTGTATAGACATTAAATCAAGGTCCGCTGTGAACACGCAGAGGGGCCCTCAGGCTGCGGCGCGCGGCGAGCGGCCCGGCCAGGTCGGGGCCGCGGCTTCAGCTTGCGTGGGGTCCTCGCCCGAGGGGCGTGAACGCTCCAGCGTCTCCGCGGCGGGGCGGGGCGCTGCGCTCAGCCGGCGGTGCAGCCCCTCTCCGCCCCCGGCTCGGGGGCCCGCTCTCCGCCCCCTCCCGCTGGGAAGAGGGCCCCAGCAAGTCCCTCGCGGGCGTTCCTGGAGCCGGCCCGCGGAACCGCGGCGAGGGGGACGCAGGAACCTGGGGGCGAGCGCGCGCCCGGAGTCGCCCGCGGTCCTCCAGGGTGCAGAGCCAGCCCCGACCGGCAACGCGAGCCTGTCTGACGCCGCTTTCCCTGGCTGGCCCTCCCCGGCCCGACCGGAGCGCACTGGATGCCGTTAAAATAAAGAACCTCGGTGTCCACCGATGAAAACCAGTCGTCTCTTCTTACAATCCCGGGAGGTCGCCCTCCCCGGGCGCCGGGGGCGGGCGAGAAGGCGCTTGAGCTGCTCCTGGAGAGGGAGACGGTGACCGGGAGAGGCCGCTTGCCCGCTGGCCCGGGTCGGACCCCGAGCAGTTACCCATCCAGCGGGAGCCGCCGCCGCCTTCTGCTCCTCGGCTCCCGCCGCCTCGACTCCCAGGTCGCCCGCGCCGCCGCCCGCTCCCGCTGCCTCCTAGGCGCCCGCAGGCCCCGCACGCCGCCACCCCGGAAGGAGGGTCCGGGACGCCGCCGGGCGAGCCAGGAAAGTCGCCGAGAGCTGTGCGCCGGCGGGCAGCCCAGTCAGCGAAGTCCGCGCTGCGGGCTCCCGGCTCCCGCTTGCCTGGCCCCGCCGGGGTGCGACCGTCCCCGCGCTCGCCGCCGCCGCCTCCGCGCGTATCCGCGCTCGGCTCCGGCACCGGGCGATTATCACTGGGGCGCGCGATGACGTCACCCGACACCGGCTCCGCCGCCGCCTCCCGGAGGTGTCCTTGAGAACTATGGGGCACGCGCGCCGCGCACACACGCATCGCGCCCCCGGTGCCTCCCGCGCACACGCGACGCGTCCCGCCCCGCGCGCTCCTCCGGCTCCTTTGGACGCGGCCCTCGAGCGGCCTCGACCGTGCCCGGATCCCCGCCGCCGCACGTTTGCCCGGGAAGCGCCTCTCTCAACACGCTGCTGCGTTTCCGCACCCTCGCGACAGCCACCCCCACCGGCTGCAGCCCACCGGCCGCAGACCCTACGGCCGCACGTTGACATCCACCAGCCACACCCCGCCACGGGATCGCTGCGCCGCGCGCACGCCGTGCCTGCACACAGCTCGCGGCGCCCGAAGACACGCCGCACTCGGACCCGCATCGCACCGCGGGTTGGCTCTCAGCTTCTCTCCCCCATCACGCACTTGGCTACTCACACGCAGGCAGTGGCTCCCCAGCGTCCGCTCCAGCACCCCTCTCTCCCAGAAGGAAGGGGTCACCCGGCCCTTCCCACTGACCACCCTGCTGTTCTCTTTATATGGAGGGAGATGGAGGTCGCGGTCCGCACTTCCCCATCCAAAGACTGCCCCCTTTTCTCACCGTTCCTGACTGGGTGGGAGCTGTTGCTGCAGGGACTAGTGAGGCAGGCGGAACTTCACAGCTGACTGCAGTCAAGCCTGCACCCTGAGGTCCTTTGGGTGGGGGGTGCGACCCTGACTTGACCTTCTAGGGCTGGGATCAGCGGCTTTCCCAAGCAAACGGCCACTCCGGCCTCCCCCGCAGTCTTTGTTCCCGGTGCAGATAGCGAAGAAACAGAAGCAGGAGGCCCAGGGAGGCCAGCAGGCCTCTGTCCCCCTCTCCTTCCGCTCAGGACCAACCCAGCCCTTGCACCATCTGCCCTGTAGCATAGGCTGGCTGACCTTCCCACCCTGGGCATAAGTCCTGCTTCCTTCCCTTCGACCCTCTCCAGCCCTACGGGATCCGTGGAAAGCCTGCTGGGAAGGAGGCCCCTACTTTGAGAGGTTCCCCCACGGGTCCTCCACCCATCAGGACGCCCCTCCTCTTCCCAGAAGCAATCCCTCGCTCTTTGCAGGTGTCAGCGACAGTCGTCTCACATCGGAGGCGCAAGGCCCCACTCCTCCGCAGCTCGCAGAAGCAGCTCCTTCACCTTCCTCCAACCCAAGGCTCGGAAGCTGCCCCCACCCTGTCGGCGCGGGCAACCACCTGGGCCAGGCTGGACGCTCGGGGGTGGAGGACAGGGGACGCCGCGGAGCTGCCTCTTCAGTTTCGTTGGAGATGGTTTCCCTCTGCCTCGGCCGGTGGCGCTGCCCACCGTCACCCTAGAGCGCCGGGGCAAGTCTCCAGTGCGATCCTGGCTCCGCAGCCGCGGGTTCCGCTGTCCATGGTGTTGAAACCGAAGCCTGAACCCCCGGTCTTGTCCCGCACTTTTCACCCTCTTCCCACCAAAGGTCGGGGCGCAGGAGAGGCCACGACGGCAGCCCCCACCCCGCCCTCCTTGGCTCCCGGAGCTTGTCTCCATTCTAAGTGGGAGGTCTCCCCAGCACCCGCCTCCGCGGGGCCGGTGGGCTTACCGACTTCAAACCTTCGGGTTGTACGGGGCCAGTTCCATCCGGGCCCCTAGCAGACCCGTTCCTTTCCCCGGCTAGAGCCACCCTCTGCCTCCCCTTCCGGTTGGCGGGCGGTCTCTCCCGCAGGCCGGGCAGGGTGGGGAGGGCGGTGGGGGTGGGTGAGTCCCTCCCACGAGTCAGAACAGCTTTCTGCATCCCCAGCACAACACGCCGGCGGCTCCCTCTGGCTATCCCGACCTCTCCGAGTCCCGAGGGCCGGTCGGGGTCCCGGGCTCGCCCCTGCCGTCGCGCGCGGGGGAAGGGCGGTCCTGGGCACAGGGGTGGAGCCGCGGGTCGCGCGGCGCGGGAAGGCCGCCCACCTCGGCATTCCACCGCCCTGCCGGCGAGGACCTTCCTGGTGGCCGTGGGACCTCCGTAGGTTCCAAAAAAGTCAACTTACTGATGCTGGGCCTCGGCTGGGCTGCGCTCCGCCGGCTCCCGGCTCGCCTCTCCGGGGCCTTCGCTGCGCCGCACGCCGCCTCTCCGGAGCACGCCGCCTGCGTGCCTGCGGGCCGGTGTGTCGGCCGGCTCTGGGTTCCCGGAGCCCGCCTCGGGCGCACAAAGGCCCCGCGCGCCGGCCGGCAACTCCGCGTCGGGTCAGGTGGCTCGGGCGGGGGCGGGGGCGGGAGGAGGACCCGAGCGAGGCGGCCCGGCCCGCTTCCCGCCGCCGCCATCAGCGGAAGCCTGCGAACAGCGTGGGATTGAACAGATCAACCGAGACCCGTGGAGAGCCCCTCCCTTCCCTCCCTCGCCCCCGTCACCCACCTCGCCCCCGCCTCCACAGCAGGCCTGTCATTCCTCCAGAAAGGGGAGGGGCCGTGGCCCACATCTGGGAACAACTGGCTCACAGCCTCCTGACCCTTGACCTCCGCCCTCGTTGGGAGGGCGGGAGGACTGGAGGGGGAGGGCCTTGAGCTCGGCAGACCCTCCAGCATGCAAGGGGGTGGAGAGGAGTTCGAAGGCCGGATGTGGCTGCCCAGGAGGGCAGAGGGCCTGCAGCTTGAGGGAGGGGGCGACATTTTTGCTGGACTGAGGGTACAGGCTCCAGCCCAACCCCTTGAAGCCTCCAAATGAGCCATAGCTTCTCAGTTCCAGCCTGGGTAGTTAAGGGAGCTTGGAGACCCCAGCCCTAGCCTCAGGAAGGGAGGGTCCCCCCCTTCCCATCCAGCACCAGTGACCCAAGCCTTGCTCCTGTGGGCCCCGCAGTGGAGCCTCCCCATTTCTCCCGTGGGGAGGGGGACAAGGACGGAAACAGGCGGGGCAGATACCTGATGCCACAGGGGAGGGGCTCCCATAGCCCATTCAACTCCTCCTGTCCCCCTCAGGACACTTTGCTGGCGACTTCATCCCTGATTAGGGGATAGGAGCATACACACAAAGCTCCCACACCACATCTCAAAGCCTGGGGTCTCCAGCTGGAGATGCCCTCATGCCACCTGCACCTCGTGCTGGGTCTCCCGGGGTCTGCTGGGGGGAGCACAGCAGCTGGTGGGGAGGGGGAGAGCTTCGCCTCCTGGCCTTGCTCCTCCTACCTTTTGTGGCAGTGGGGGGCGGGACCCCCGCCATGCCTGAGTGCTGAGGGCCAGAGCGGTCACCACAAAGACAGCAATTGTGAGCCTGGCCTGGTGCACAATGGGGCAGGGGCCTCTCTGGGGCCTGGGGCCCTTCGCATGGAAATGAGCCCACTGCCCCTCTTCCTGGCCTCACTCCCTCCTCTCTAGCCCCATCCAACAAGCAAGACAGACAGACCTCCTGACAGTTCTAGAGCAGAGCTAATCTTGGATGCTGGGTCCTAGGGCACCAGGGTGACCTGAGTTGCAGGGGTGAAGACAAAAGTGCCCATGGAGGGAGGCCAGGTGAGCTACACGCGTGGGGCGGCTGGCAGGGAGCGCTGGAGGCTGCAGGCCCTCTCTCAGGGGCAACCAGGGTGGGCCGAAGAGTGCAGGGCTCCTGGCTGGCTGGACGCCTGGCCGGAGACAGAGGCGGGAACAGGCCTTTTGTTCCTCAGGGGCTAATTTTTCAGCCAGAGGAGCGTCCCCAGTCAGGCCTGGGTGCCACTGCAAGGCCTCCCTGCATTTCCAGGTGACTCCCTGGCTCCACAGCAGGGAGTGGCTGGGGTAGCAGAACCTGGCCAGCCCCCACTGACAGTCCTCTCTCCAGCCCTGTCTTTTGCATGGTCTTGCTTTGGGAGCAGTTTCCCATTGTTTGCAGGCCAGTCTGAGGCCCCAGAGGGTATGTTGTGGGGAAGTGACCGAGGCTCACCCCACCCAGTCATCGTGGTGTCCATGAATCATGCCAGGGAGCCAGGTGTGAGGGCTGGCCCAGGTCTGCCTTCTAAGGGTATGCCACAAAGCTGGAGGAGTCTGGGAGTAGGAACTTGGACAAGACTCTGGGACTGAACTCCCTGGAGTTCCTCCACAGCCTGCAGAGCCCCTTGTGCTGGGTTTAGGGGCCACCAGGCATGTGGGCCCTGCAGGTGAGGACATCCAATAAGGATGCTTCCCTTTTGGAACTTGGGCCTCAGGGCAGCTTGGTCAGGCCCTCGAAGAGTGGAGTCAGGCAGATGCCTGGGATCACCCTCCATAGGACCCCTGCCCCCAGCTGACTCTTCATCTTAGAAGCCAGGCAGGGCAAAGGTGGAACAAGGCCAGCCTGACCCCAGGGTCAAGAGTGTCCCCAGGTCTGGTGCTGGGGGCTGTGTTGTTTCCGTTGCCCTTTAGCTTACAGCCTCACCTCTGGGTGGAAAGAGGGGGCATTGACCTCTGGGCAGTCTCCCGTCCCGTCAGGCCCTTGGGCAGCCTTCTCCTCATGGAGGCAGGGTAGACTCCACACTATAGCCCTTGCAGTGCATGGCCCTTTGGTTAGTTCTTTGGCCCTTCTTGGTCCTCCAAGTCCCCAGAGCTTAGGACCCCAGCAGAGGAACCCTGTGGGGCTGAGCTGGCCCAGACCTAGATTCCTGAAGACGGAATCGGAGTTTCTGGTGTGAGACAGTGGGACTGTCCTTGGCTAGGCTGCTGGGCCAACTGGGGTGGGGTGGGGTGTGCAGAGAGGGCCCCTAGTTCTGGGCCTCCATCATATCTGGCCGTGCCCACCTCCAGGACCAGCTGCTGGTCCATGCCGAGGGTCCAGCTCCCAGTGGCTCTCAGAGGAACTGGTCCTGGCTGCTGCCCTCGTGCCTGGGAAAGGGGGTTCCTGTGAGGACCTCTCATTCTGCTGCTGACCCTGAGACACCGGCACCTTCTCGCGTGCTTCCCAGGGTGCCCATCCAGGGTGCCTGTCGATTCGAGGCTGCAGGGTACCCATGCCAGGAGAAGTGACCTGCCTCACAATGCCACCCAGGAGACCTGCCTCAAGTCCAGCGGGGACTCAACCCAGGAGGGAGGGCAGAATGAGGCCTGGGCAGCAGGTCCTCCGCGTGAGGTGGGAGAGTAGGGAAGTCCTCCAGTGGGGAGGCCACTAGAGCTCTGGCCTCACAGCCAGGGCGCAGCGGCGCTGACGGCGGGGAGGGAGACAGGCTCAGCTGTCCTGAGTTCTTGCCCTCTGTGTGGGGGCTGGGGGCACGGAGGCCTGTCCAGGGCTGGTGCAGGGTGTGAGCACAGAATGGCCCGCTAGTGTGGACTCGTCTGCACCCTGTTTGATGCTCACAAATGTCCTTGTTTGGAGGGGGACAGCAGAGCCTGGCTCAGAGCCTTCGCCAGGCCACAGACTGTGGGTAGAAACGAGAGGGCCTGTTTGGTAATTGTGTCCCTTTCAGGGAATTGTTTATTCGGGGCAAGCGAGAGTGATTTTCCGTGAGTGGAAACAGCACTGCTTGTAACCTGGTACTTAGGTTAAAGAAGGGCGTGGAGGAGAGACATGGGGTCGGGAGCACAGCAGGTGAAGCGGCCCGGAGACCGGGAGGCATGGGGACATGGAAGCCCCCCGCCGGCACAGCTACGGGGGCTGCAGGTCTCTGCAGGTCTTGCAGTCTGCACACAGGCTCATGTCCAACCCTGAAGTCTGCACTCAGTTTGTGACTTTGGAAAGCTTGCCTGGGGTGGGGTCTGCTGGAGCTGGCTTCGGTGCTCCGGGGGGGCTGGTGCTGGGTTCCCTGGGCCCGGTCCCTGTTGTCAGAGCCTTTCAGGCTGCAGGAGGGAGGTGTGCTTGCCTTTTTCACTGTCTGGGGGCCCCAGGGCCTACAGAGAGGACTGTAGTGCAGGTATCTGCTGTGCAGGAGTACAGGCCAAGAATGGACATGGCTACTTGGGTGAGCTCTGTGGTCACCATCCCTTAGCCATCACTGGGACCCTTTGTGCAGCTCTGTCTTCCACTGTCTCTCTAAGCCTTCTTTCTCTACCTTCCTTTGGAAAATGTGGGCAGGTATTCTCACTAAAGTGTAAAGGACTGTCAAGACTTGCCAGGTTCCCTCCAATGTGGCTATCTCCTCCTCTTCATTCGGCTCTGGCCTCCCAGCCTCTTGATTCTGGTGGGCTTTGGCTATGGCAGGCACCAGCAGCTCTGGGGGAGGAGACAGAGAGGAAGTGAATGTTTATTTATCCCCTCCCCTTCCTCCAGCCTGAGGTGCTGACAGGCTCCTTGTCTATAGCCTCCAGATGTGTTCTAACCCCAGGTTCCCCTGCTCCTGCCCCACATCTTCATGAGTGCGCCTTTTTTTTTTTTTTTTTTGGTACCAGGGATTGAACTCAGGGACACTCAACCACTGAGCCACATCCCCAGCCCTATTTTGTGTTTTATGGAGAGACAGGGTCTCACTGAGTTGCTTAGCGCCTCGCCCTCGCTGAGGCTGGCTTTGAACTTGCGATTCTCCTGCCTCAGCCTCCCAAAGTGCTGGGACTACAGGTGTGCTCCACTGTGCCCGGATGAAGTGCGCCTTCTTTAACCTTACTTCGTTACTCAACCGAAAGCTTCCATCGGTACCTGGCCAGCTGGCTTTTCCTGGAGCAAGAGCAGCGGCAGGTGCTTCCACCACAGACCAGGGTGAGAGGCCAGGGGCCGGGGAAGGCCTTCCTGGCCGAAATGGAGAGCAGGGCAAGGGGATGCTCTCTGAGCTTCACTCCCAGATGATGGGCCAGAGTGACTCAGAGCATAGGAGGCAGTGCCTGCAAGGGCAGGTGGAGAGGGGCTGTGTGGTCTTGGGAAGGGCTGGATTCTGGTCTGCGCAGGGTTTTATGGGGCCCACTTGAGGAGGGTAGGGGAGATGGACGGAGTCCCAGGGACTGAGGGACAGATCCTGGGGTGCACCTTAGCCCAGGGAGGTGGGGGAGGGTGTTCTCAGAGGTGATCCCAGAAGTGTGGGGAGTGGCCTGTCCCCCAGGCCTGCAGAAGCAGCTGGAGAGGATGGATGAGGCTTGCCTGGGTTCCCAACTTGCGGGAGCCTCCCGCAGCCAGTGGGCTGGAAGGGCCCAGCGGCCCCATTCTGGGTCTGCTTCAGCTCCAGAACCCGGGACGGGAAGCCAACTCCTGCTCATTCTGTTCCTGGGTCCACTGGCTCTGCCACAGGGACAGGTGTGACCCACATGGGGGTGGACACGTTTGCCCCTGGCTGTAGCACCGCCCAGCATGGGAGATGGGCTCCTCCCTGCCATCACTGCCTCAGGGCCCCCACCCCTGAACCTTGGAAGCATCCCTGAGTGCCTGGCTGGCTGTGGAGCTGGGTGCCACAGCCAGGGCTACCTGGAGGTCTGGATGTGTCGGGACCTTACCTCTGCAGGTGGCAGGAGACAGGCAGCCAGTAGCCCAGCCACCCACCCCCAGGAGCATCTTTGTGTCCCTAGCTCTGCAGAGGGACAGGGAACCCCACCTGCTGGACACAGAGCTCTGGTTGGGTGGAGGAGCTGGTGCCCATGCCAGGCCACTGCCCCTCTGCTGGCACCTGACATCTCTGGGTCCCTGGCTGGGGCCTGCTAAGGCCTGTCCCAAGGCTCTGCCTTGCAGCCTCAACCTGCAGCCCTCCCAGGGGCCCATCCGTCAGCTGGGCTCAATCTGAAGCAGGTCCCTAGGCCCTGTCTGTGTTCCTCTGCCCCTCCTGGCGATGGGGAGGTCATCCTCAGGCTGTCGTGGTCAGAGGGTAGGTGGCAGGTCTTGAGGCTGTCCTGCTGGGGGAGCCAGCTGGGCCCAGAACCTTGCTGGGGGGTCTCAAAAAGGCATTCACCATGAAAGGGACCTCAAGATGGTCCCGAGGCACTGTGTGGGGCATGGGGCTCCCGGCCTGCGCAGCAGGGAGAGCTGGGTTGGGCTGCATCCCAGGTGGGGGCAGGGTGCTGAAGCCTCTGCATAAGGGGCAGGTCATTGTCCACCTTGGCTGCTTACCCTGCTGGACCCAAGCCCCCTCCACAGGGCAGGTGTCCACTGCTTCTGACATGTCCAGGCTTGGCAGGTAGGAGCCTGTGGATCTTGTGTGGGCCCAGCATGGGGTCTCCAAGGAGAGGGCCTCCTCTAGCAGCTTTGCCTTAGCAGGGGTAGAGGGTGGCCTCCCAGGTGTGAACAGCAGCGGCCAGTGGCCAGCGGCCAGTGAGGAACGCAATCCTCTCCATCTCAGGAGACCCGTATAAATCCTGCCCCCGAGAAGTTCCTTTCTGTCCCCTCCCTGTCCCTTCCCAGGCCCCTCTCTGCCCCTTCCCATTCTTCCTGCCCCTCCCAGCACTTTCTTTCCTTTACATTCTCATTTTAAAAAAAAACAACAAAACGTTTTTTTGTAGTTGTAGATGGACAGCATACCTTTATTTTATTTGTTTATTTTTATGTGGTGCTGAGGATTGAACCCAGTGCCTCACACGTGCTAGGCAAGCGCTCTACCACTGAGCTCCAGCCCCAGCCCCTCTCTCTTCCTCTTAACTGTCCTGATACCTGTTGCTCTTGGAAGGTCTGAGCTTCAGGGACCAGGCCTTGGTCCCCTAGAGTGCCCTTGTCAGGGAATTTAGGAGGGATGTAGCCAGAACCTGCTACCAGGGAGGACGAGGAGAGGGGGCAGCTGTCATCCTCGTGCAAGCCCACACTCCACGCAGACAGTCCTGGGGACTGGGCCTTCCCAGACCCACCTCCTCCTGTGTAGCAGCCCTGGGCCACCTAAGCGGCCTCTGCCAGGGGGACTCGTGGGTGAGGGGGAGGCACCAAGCTGGGCCAGTGGGACTGGCTGCTGGGGTGCAGGTGGCCCTGGACCCTGGCTGCCCCTGGCCCCTCCTGAGGCAGAGACACTGATGGCCCTGGGAGGTGGAGGGAGAGGCATCCCCAGCAGGCTATTCCAGTGGCCGGGACAGAAGCCTGTCTGGCTGGGAGCTATCCAAGGTGCTGCCCATGCCCCAGGACTCTTCACTCTTCCCGGGGATGTCCCGGACTCCCAGAAAGGGGAGGTCATTGGCCACCCTTCTCTGAAGGAGCAGCAACACACCCACAGCTGGTCACAAGTGACCACAACCCTGTGCCCTGGTGGTGGGCTATCAGGCAATGTCCCACTCAGACAGGCAGGAGGCACCCAGGGTGGTGAGCCTCTCCCATTCTACGCATGTGCCAGCAGAGCCCCGGCTCTCCGCCTGGTCAGGTCACTCTGCCCTGGGCAGCGGGGTGTCTGCCGGAAGGAAGCCTCTCTCCATTGGAATCCCACATCCTGCCTCAAGGCCTGGCCCACCTCAGGCCTCCTTCTGGCCTGTCCTTTCACCTGCCCGGCCCTGAGCCTCTGAGCTTCTGTGCATGGAGCCCGGTTCTGGAGGCCTTACCATCCTGTCTGGACACGGCAGCCCCCATCTACCACAGCCCTGCTCCACACACAAAAACGGGTTACCATACTGCCCTCCAGACCCCAGCAGCTCTCTACAGACTTAGGACGTATCCCATGAGCCGCTGCCGGCCTCCTGGCCCTGAGGGTCCCAGCTGCCCCTTAGCAGCTTCACCAGTGCCCATGTGGGGCCCAATGCACACAGCTGATTTCCTGGGGGACGTGGAGGCCAAGCCCTCGCCTGAGGGTCAAGGTGTTTGCAGCAGGACCTGTGGGGTGTGTCCAGGCCTGCAGTGCCTCAGTGGCCAAAGGAGGCAGCAGGAGGCAGAGGGCGTGGGGGGAGACCACAGCCCTGCCTCTCTTCTCTGCTCAGATTCTGCTGGAGGCCTGAGACCTACAGAGCCAGAGAAGTGACCTGCAGGGCCAGCCCCACTGGCTAGAGCAGAACAGTGAATGGGAGAGGGACAGGCTGCATGTCCAGTGCTCAGGTGGGGCTCACTTAGGGGCTCAGGTAGGGGCTTAGGTGGGATCCAGGTAGGGCTTAGGCAGGGCTCATAGTGGGGCTCAGATGGAGCTCAGCTGGGGCTCAGGTAGGGCTCACTTAGGGGCTCAGGTAGGGCTTAGGCAGGGCTCATGTATGGGCTCAAGTAGGGGTTAGATGGGGTTCACTTAGGGGCTCAGGGGCTTATGTTGTGTTCAGGTGGGGCTCAGGTAGAGCTCAGGTACTGCTTAGGTAGGGGCTTAGGTAGGGGCTCAGGTGGGTAAGGTGGAGCTCAAGTGGACCTGAGGTATGACTCAGGCATTGTGGAGATCACACTTTGTTTTCTTTTACCTGTGCTGGGCAGAGTAACAACCAGATTGTACTTTGGGAAGATTCTAGTGTGATCCTTGCTGGGGAAACTGCAGCCCAGAGATGGCAGTGACCGCTCATGGCCTGTGTCTGGCCAGGGTTCAGAATGACCAGGGCATCCTCTCCCCAGTGGGGCCAGGTGTAACGAAGCCATGGTCTTCCCTCCACCTGCCCTGTGTGCTGCCCCATGGCACTTCTCCTTTGCCCTTGAGCTGCGCTTCATTGATGTGGCTGCCCAGTGGGTGCTGGGGAGGGGCAGGCCTGTGGGACAGTGTGCTGCTCTCCTGGGTGGTGGGCCAGGCTGCTGGGTAGGAGGCTGAATCAGGAAGCAGGGTGGAATCAGTCAAGTGAACAAGGGCAGCTGCGGAGCCAGACAGCGTGTGCCTGGGCTCTGGCTGGCCGGCTTGCCGACAACAGAGTGCCCTTCCGTCCAGGACTGAGCCTGCTTCTGAGTGGGTCTCACTGTCCCCATTTGCAGATGGAGCAACTGAGGCTCCAGAAAAAGCTAATTTGGACCACGTCTTGTCCATCAGCAGAGCCCCAAGGGCCTGCCTGTGGCCAGTGCAGCCTAGCTGTGTGCCCAGTGTTGGGGCGAGGCAGCTGCCTTCCCACCCTGCTGGGGGATGTGGCAGAAGGAGCAGCTGGGGGCGCCCTCTGCTCCTTCCTGTCCCTGTGCCTCCTCTGGGAGGGCTGGAGCCTTACCCACCCAGGGAGGTGGTGCCTGCTGGACCCTGTTTCTGGTCTTGCTTTTCTTCACCACCCTGTCCAGTATGGGGACCCCAAACCACTCTCATCCCCCTGCCTCCTCCTGGAAGGGTGCTAGGGGCTGCCTCTGTCCTGACGGTGGAGACCGAGTTTCCGATGGCTTCGGTGGCCTGGGACCCGTGGCTCAGGGCCTGGGCCAGGTGGGCCCCACAGTCAGCACTGGCTCTTGGGCAGGGCGGGGTCTCACCCAGCACCCACTGGGCCATTCCTGGGAGCCCCTGACAGCCAGTGAACAGAGGTGGAGGACCAGTGAACGTGCAGCCTCCCCGCCTCCCTTTTTTATTGACGTGACATCCACATTACATGTAATTAACCTTTTGAGTTGTACAATTCTGTGACATTTGGTGCATCCACATGTCGTGTGCCTGTCACCACTACCTCACTCCAACACCTCTTCATCGCCCAGAACAGCGCCCTGTGTCCACGAAGTACCCCCCAGCCCTGGCACCCACATCCTGTTCATGGGACTGGACAGTAGGGGACCAGTTGAGGGGTCCCACCTGGCTGATAGCCCTCATGTCCTAGGGGACCACGTTGGGGCAGGTGCTGAGTCCCCTCCACGTGCTAATGGATAGCCCCGTGTGTGGCCCACGGCTCCATCATCTGTGCTCTGTCCACACTTGGCTGCTTTTTTTCTGTCCCCATGAGTGGTGCTGCCCTGGGTGTTTGGGCACAAGCGTTCAGTTCTCGTGAGTCGACACCCGGCTTAACTGTTCAAGGAACCACAGGACTGCAGACTCCTGCTGGCACAGGTGTCCAGGTGGTGTGCTAGTCCCCCTGCCGCTCGGGCCGGAAGGCCCTCCCCCGGTTCTCCAGGGTGGCTGGGGCGAGGCTCTGGGTCTGCTGCTGTGCCTGCAGCTCGGCCTCTCACCTGAGAACGGGGACTGGGCTGGGACTCCCGATCTCCTGGGAGCTGATTCCCAGCTACCCTGCTGCCCTCCCTGCCTGCCTACAGTGCTGCTTTGAGCTAGCTTCCTGCGGCCCCGTGACAGCTCACCGTGTGGCCAGTGGCGGGTTCCACCTCACCCTCTGTGGCCCACGTCGCTGCACGAGCTGCAGATGGTCACCGCCAGCCACTCCATGCTCCTCTGCTTCTCCCCAGTGTCCCCACCCAGGGTCCCACCTGCCATTCAGTTGTCACATCTCTGGGGCTGCTCTGGGCCATGGCTGCCCCTCAGACATCTCTGCTCCTGCCGTCTTGATTGTCCCCAGGAGGACCTGCTGGTGTTTGTCTGGGGACGAATGTCTCAGTGCTGGCCAAGGGTGCAGGGCCTCAGGAAGAGACACCGTGGCCCTTCTCCTCTCACCTAGAGAACTGTGAAAGCATGCAGCCTTTCTAATGGTCCACCAGCAAGCACTTGCTGAGCACTTACTGTGTGCTTTGAGAGCTGCCTGTAGGCTCCTGGGGGCCCAGCTGTCCAGAGCCCCAGGTGAGTGGGCATGCTCCTGAGGGGTGCAGACGGGAGGTGCTGGCCAGGTCTGGCTCCTTGAGGGGCCAGGTCCAGGATGGGGACAGTGGGGTTGAGCAAGGTGGCCCTCACCTTCAGAGCCAGGCAGTGAGGTGTGGGTGGCCCTCCTGGGGGGCTGTGGTCAGTGCTCTGGAGCTCGAGGTGGAGTCCTTACCCAAGGACCCCACTGTGCTGCAGAGAGTGCAGGGGCTGCACCACGAGGAGCAGGGGCAGAGGATGGGCTGCCCAGCTGGCCAACGTCTGGGGGCCTCCGACCCGTCCTGTCCCACAGGAGCAAGAGGATTGGGAATAGCCTCGTCTTTGTTCTTCTTTCCTGGAGGAGCACTCGCCCAGCCTCCTCCCACCCGGCCCATCCATAATGCCCCTGCTTCTGCCTCAGGTCTGGCACAGGCCAGGCTGGCATTGCACCTCTGGTCCAGCATGGTGGCCCTCATCAACACTGGCTCACCAGTGACTGGGCTTTGGCCACAGAAGCTTTCCTGAGAAGCCAGGGGAGCTGGGCCCTGGTTCCTTCCTGCACCCAATTTTAGGGAGGAAAAAGACCTTTGCATATATGAAGGCCTTGGGCTGAGTTCTCCTAGCCTCTTCCCACTTCGGCTGGACACTGGTCCATGTTCTGGAGGTGCCCTTCTGACACATCAGCAAGCCTGCTTTTGAAACTGCATATAATTCAAGGCAAAATGGGATTCTCAGAATTCACTGGGGAAATGATAACATGAAGGAAGAATATAACCAAGGCAGACCCCCCACACTGCCCATGCTGGGGGCAGACCCCCCATGCTGGGAGCAGACCGCCCCCCATGCTGGGGGCTCTGCCTATCTTGTGACTGCACTGGCCACGGCGCTCAGATTTTACAGCCAAGTCCAAGAAATCCTTTGGACAGAGCCGGCGGCTCCTCACAGTTCCCGCCTGACCTGACGAGACCCCAACCCGCTGGATAGTAAGTGTGGCGGCAAAGCCAGGAGGAGGGTCCTGCTGGGCAGCCCCCAGCTGTCTCCACACTGCCACCCCGGAAACATCAACTCTGACACTCTCAGGCTGAAGGCTGTGGCAGACACATATCCTCCTTGCCTGTGGCCACGAGTGACAGGGATGACTGCACCATCTGTAGAACCTCTCCCTGGGCAGGGCCAGGCGAGAGTTCAGACCTCACCAGGGGACCAAGGGCCCAGTGCAGTGGGACCAGCAGCCTGCCCTCTGCACAGGTGGGGTAAGGTTTCAGCAGTAAGAGCTCCAGGCAGTGCGAGGACCCCCAGGATCAGGCTGGGACTGGCACCCGGGAGCCAACCCAGCAGCAGCCAAACAGTTAAAAGAGAAGAAAGGGATCCAGCAAAATCAAGCCGTCAAGTAGTTAATTGACTTTGCCTCAATCAGCCCAATGAATATTCATGAGACTGGTCCTCCAGCAGCCTGCGCTTCCTCCTGAGCTGACACCCGGGCCTGCGCCTGCCTCCTCCGGCCTTCAGTCGCCCTGATTGGCTCAGCCGTGCTCTTGAAAACGCCATAGCAACTCCTGGCTGGTTGCCTAGCAATTCTCCCCCTTCTTTTCTGTCTCCCCTGAAGCCCAAGCCGGTAATCCATAGGCTAGGGGTGGAAACGTCTTGGCGAGGTGGTGCGTGTGTGTACGTGTGTGCACAAGTGTGTATGTGTGTATGTGTGCGAGAGGAGGGAGTCTGACCCCCCTTGGTCCCAGCTTGCCTGTGCGGGTAAGAGATCAGGCACAGCCTTTGGGCCTGGAGGGTCATCTTGGGCTGCCTCTGATTACCTATTAGGTGGGAGCCCCAGTAGTCCCCGGGGACCTGTCTGCACTGCCATGGGCCCCAGGGCCCTGGGGCTTGTCTTCAACCCATGGGATCCCTCGATAGAGAAGCAGAGATGGCCTTAGAGACAAGGCCTCTCCCACGTGGAAGACCACATGGAGAATCACACGGGCTTCTGTCGTCCCATGGGCTGTCAGAGTTTCAGGGTCCGGGTTCCCTGCAGGCCGCTTCAGGAGGCTGCCATCTGCGGCTCACGACAGGCCCAGCAGGCTGCCAGGTCTAGGGTGCTGGGGGTGGATGTGGCCAGGTCCAGGAGTCCATGGCCTGGATGAAGCCGCTAAGCGGCTGGGGTAGCCAGGGTCTAGCCCAGGAGCACCCGCCCACCTGTCCTATGGCCCTCCCCTCCTGCTGTCCTCTGCATGGATCCTAGAGAGACTGCTGTGCTGTCCTGGGCCAGGATAAGTGTGTCTAGTGAACACAGAAGGTCAGACCCTTGGGAGGAAGAGGGGGAGGACATGGCTGGTTGGTCATGCAGATTTCACACCAGTGAAGCAGCAGGCTGTGGGTGTCTGAGGCAGGAGGGGACCCGGCCTGCCTACTGTCTGCTGAAGCTGACCTGTAGTTTGCTGGTGAGGGAGAGGCTAGTCCTCATGCCTGTGGTGTGTCGGGGAGAGGCAGTGGGTCTGGGTAGGGGCATCCAGGCGAAGGGTTCCTGTTTCCCCCGCCTGGGACCAGCTAGAGAGCATGACCAGAACAGGCAGGTGGGCAGCCTCCAGGAGCCCAGGCCCCAGCAGCCCTGTTCAGGGGTCTGCTGGCCACTGGGGACATCAAGTGGACACTGAGCAGGGGCGGGCAGTGGCAGTAAGGCACTCGAGGCAGTGTGGACAGCCTTCTACTTGGGGTGTGCAGGCACCTTTGCTTCATCTGTCAGGAGCAAGAGGTCAAGTGATGTGGGCCAGGGTCACTCACCACATCCAGCCAGCTCCCGAGGCCAGCCCTGGACAGGGCTGCCCCTCTGGCATGTGCAGGCGCCCATTTCTGCCTCCACTGGGGTCGCGTGTGTGCCCGTGTGCCTGTGCAAGGCTGTGTTGACCCCGTGCGAGCGTGCGGGGAACACTGTGTTGGGTGAAGACTGCTGTGGACACGGTCTGGCCAGGGGAGGCTGTCTGGTTTGTGCCGCCTGCCGAGTCCCCAGCTTTGGTTTTCCTGTTAAACACAGCAAACGTGTGTCTCCAATAAAAAGCTACACAGCAACTTAATCTCCGATCGATTTCAAGGAAAGGAAAATAAACCCTGCTCCCTGGGGCCCCGCAGCCTGATAGGCAGTTGTTCTTGATATGGAACGTGGGCAATAGATACATTAAATACAAGTGGAGGTGGAGAGGGATCGATAACCCCGCTGCCTCCGTGCTAATTGAAAACCAAGTCGAGGTTTGATTAATGAGGAGGCCTCTGGGCGGCAGAGGCCTGGATCGGGTCCTCCTGGGACCTCGCCCTCTTGGCAGGCGGGACTGTGCTCCCTGTGTGGGGCGGTGGGCGAGGTCGGCAGGCCGGATGGTGTTGGTGGCAGGTCCTGGGAGAAATGGACCCCCAAGGCAGCACTGTCAAGGGACAGCCGGTTCAGCAGGGGTATGGGCTCAGCTGAGAAGCCTCAACGCCAGCTCCACAGCCTTCCTCCGCGGTGAGGGTTTGTTGGGGTCCCCTCCTGGGGTACTGAAGTTGTGGGCAGGAGTGGCGGAGAGCAAGGGTGGGCCTGGGAGGGTGGCAGAGGTGGGGGACGTGCCCCGGGAGGCATCTCGGGGGTCTTAACTTGCGCTTCTCTGATGACTCCAGAGGCTGGGCGTCTCCGCATGTGCTCACCCGACTCTGCGTGTCTGTGTTGCTGAAGTGTGCTTAGAGTCTTCTGCCCATTTTAAACTTGGTTGTCTTAGCTGCCTGGTTCCCTGTGCATTCTGGGGTAAACCTCGGGCAGTGTGTTCACAATACGTTCTCACATTCTACTGTTGCCTTTGGATTTCCTTAATTATCTTCCAAAGAAACGGGTCCAGCTCCTCGGCCCCTCCCCTCGCCTGATGCTAATCGGGAGTGTTCGTGCCAGGTGGGCTTCAGATGACTGTGTCAGGCCGAGCTCGGGCCTCCTGGGTGGCCTTGTGCCAACCCGTCCGTGGACATGCACCTTACCTGGCCCAGGGGAACTGAGGCTGCTGATTGCTGGCTCCTGGGACAAAATCCAGAGAGCCCAGTGTAATTGCAAGGGTCCTCACAATTCAGAGGGAGGAGGAAGAGAATCAGGTGAGGTGAGATGGACCTGACCCCTGACCCGAGGAGGGAGGAGCGGCACAAGCCAAGGGGCGTCATGCCCATAGGAGCCAGAGAGCTGGGAAACGAAGCTCCCAGCTGCCGGGGGAAGGCAGCCTGCCCAGGCTTCGGCATTAGCCCAGCGAGGCCAGTCTCAGCCTTGGCCCCTGCGCCGAGATGGTGCATGTGTCCTTCGGCCTTGGTGACATGTCCCAGCAGGGACAGGAACTGACACAGTGCCATTCTCTGGTCAAGAAGTTCTCTTCTATCCCGTCATGCTATAGTGGGTCTTCCAGTGGGTGTTCAAGCGCTGTTTCTGCATTTTTTGTGATAACATGAAATTCTCCCTCACTTTGCAGACACGGCTGATGTGTGGATTGGTTTTCAGGGCTCTGCCGGCTCTGCGTTCCGGGAGTGACTCCGCTTGATCACCATGGATTGCCCTCTGTACGCTGATTTGCCAGCAGGGTTGTCTTTTGGCACCTGCTGGCTCCACATCTGTGTGTGTGGCTTTCACAGCCACAGCTGGAAACCGGGGCAGGGAATTGCGTGGCATCGATTTGCACGGCATTTGCCTCCTGTTGAGTATCACGCGGTGTCGTGGGTGGTACAGGATCCAGGGGGTGTGTGCTCTGTGCAACATTGCCTCATAGGAGGCACCAGAGTTGGGGTCCTGGGCCCCTTCCCTCGGACACTGAGGGGTGCCTGTGTTGTGCGAAGGCTTTTCTCATGGGGAACTTGTTGAACAAGGAAGGACCCAGAGTGTTTCTGCAAAGCCTAGACCTCACGTCCAAGCCCTGTGGAGCCTCCCTGAGCTGGGGCGGGCCTGTTGGGTGGGAGTGGCGTGTGGGGGCTGCAGGCCCATCTTGCTGAGGCCTGTCACTGCTGCAGGGGGACCTGGAGGGGCTGGCTCTCGAGTCCTGCGTTGCCCTCTCCCCTCACTCAAGCTGCCTCTGACTCGCCCCGTCTCAGATCTGAACAAGGAGTGCCAGGGTGTACCGAGCCTCCAGGGGCCAGGGCCAGCTCCCACATGGATCCAGGTGCCCCTGCCCCGGGTGGTGTCCTCAGTGTCCAGGCAGCATGCTCAGGATGTGCCCAGCCTGCCCTCCTTCCCTGGAGCCCCCAAGGGCCCACCTATGTGGACCTCTGACCTCCCCAAACATCAGGCTGCCACTTCAATCCGTCCCATGTGACTGACACTTGACTCCAATGTCAGTTTGCTTCTAGCTACACACAGCTCTCTCCCTCGGGTCTGTCTGTGTCTGGTCTTCTATTTCTTAAAGGATGTCTGTCATTGGATTTAGGCCCCCCTAGCCAGGATGACCTCACCCAAGATTCTAACCTACATTTCATCTGTAAAGACCCTTTCTCGGGCTGGGATTGTAGCTCAGCGGTAGAGCGCTTGCCTTGCATGCGTGAGGCTCTGGGTTCGATCCTCAGCACCACGTACAAAGTAAGAAAATGAAAGACATAGTGTCCATCTACAACTAGAAAAAAATATATATATATATTTTAAAAAAAAAGACCCTTTCTCCAAATGAGTCACAGCCTGAGATTCCAGTGGACGTGCACCTTGGGGCCAACGTCTGCCCAGCAGTCAGGGGTCAGCACCCCCACGGTGCTCTGTTGGCTTTGAGGGTGGGGGCAACTCTTGGTGGAGACTCACAGGGGTTTCCTTTGTGCAGGTATCTGAGGAAGGTCTGAGGGTGGGGCTAGTTAGTCCTGCAGGCCCCCAGGGCAGGAAGAGCTGGCCCCATGTCCCCTTGCTCTGAGGCACAGAGCCCCCGTAGGTGCTGCAGGGGCCTCAGCAGCTGAACCTTCTGGAAGGGCCCCACTGAGCACCTGGCCTGTCTGGTTTTCTAGCAGTCTTCAGGGTGGGCTTGTTGGGGTGCCTGGGAAAGGCCCAGCGGCTTGGGTTGTCAGGTCCCCCCTAATGCCAGGAAAGCTCTGCCGTGGGTCTTCCCAGAGTTTGCAGGCCCTTGGGCGGGAGGCAGGCAGCAGTCAAGGGCTTGTGCCCCTGGTGGGAGGCCTGCACAGCCTTTGTCCCCCAGATCAGGAGTGGGGGGATGCTGTGACAGAGCCGCGCTTCTTGCTTCCTGGGCTCCTGGAAAGCAACACACGGCCAGCGTGAGGTCCGTCCTGGCTTCACCAGGTGGCTGATCTATGAGCAGGGAGGAGGTGCCCCTCAGGGGACAGTGTGTACTGAGGGGTACTGTCACCACTCTCTCCTTGCCCGATGGGTCTGGAGGGCTCCACCTGTGTGGGGGTTCTGCGCTAGACCCCAGAGCCCACCTGCCAGGGTCCCTGAAGATCCTGCTCTGGCGTCAATGCCACTGTCTTGGGGCTGGAGCAGATCTGCCTCAGGGATTGGGCCCACTTTTCCCACGGGGCCCACTGCTCCTGACAGTTGGCAGAGGGTCTGTGTGCGGGACTCCCTGTGCCCGGAGAGGCACCATGGAGTGGCCAGCACCTGACAGCATTCCTGACCCCTGTGCCCTCCCTCCAGCCCCTGCCCTTCAGGAAAGGAGCTTCCTCTACTGCCTGAGGCCAGGACTGGCAGGCGTTGTCCACCCTGCACCCCAGGAGCTCAGAGTCGGGGTGCAGCAGGCTCTGTACCAGTGTCCTGCTCAGTTCAGCCATGGTAGCCTGGGCTGTCCTGACCCAGGCTGTCCAGGACGGAGTCTCCCTCCAGCCACTCACAATGTCCAATGTGGAGGCAGAAGCTGCCTGGTGCCCTCCCGGCTGGGAGCAGGACCTCTGCTCCTTCCTAGCTGCTTTATCACAGCAGCCTCCACTGGGTCCCAAGGACACGGTTCAGTATTTCCCGGTCACCCTGGTCAGCTGGTAGATGTAGCCATCCAGTTCTAAGAAGAGGTGGGGGTGCATCTCCCCGGCAACACTTCTGAAGCACATGGACATCATGGCCGCTGCAGGCCAGGCGGCTACAGGCCAGGGATGGCTGCTTGATGCACAAGTCCTTGGAGGGGCCTCACAGCTCCCCCTGCTGACGGGAGTGGACTGCCCCTTGGGCAGGATGCACGCTGTCTCTCAGGCCTGGCTGATTTCTGGGGATGGCGCTCAGGTGTTCCTGCTCTGGGCAGCTGAGCCTCCCCTACACACCACTGCTTTGAAATCTGGGATTATCCTGCTTCCTGTAGCGGGAGTCAACTGTCTGACGTGGTGGGCTTGGTGGGAGATGCTCTGGGGCTGTGGAAGGACTCTTTGGCACTCTCTAGCTGGCACCAGGAGCAGAGGTATCATGGTGACCATAGCCACTGCGGGGCAAGGAGGTCCACATCCGGCAGGGGACCCAGAGCCCACGGGTCTGTCCTGCTCAGAAGGATGGCTCCGGGGCTGCGGCACATTCCAGCCTGAGTCCAGAGTGCCCGTGCCGCTGTGGGCAGTCTGGCAGTCTGGAGCGGCAAGCCTTCTGCCAGCAGCTGGTGGCCAGGCAAGTGAGGGGGGATGTGCGTCCACAGCCCTGGCCACTGTCCTAGGAAATCAGTCCTTACTCAACACCTTTTGCTCCATGGGGCCAGTGCTCAGCCTGACCCAGCCACCACCAACAGCATTGCCCACAGGCTTTTCCTGAGCAGTTAATCCAGCTCAGGGCGGGATTAGCAGGGACATCCCTTGGGAAAGGGTGTTCAAGGTCAGGGGGGACTAAGGCCTGACTTACCTGTAAATAGGGCCCAGGGGCTTTTATGGGAGGGAAGAGAGCCTGTTTTAGGGGGTAAGTGGGGGCCCCAGGGTAGCTGGAGAGATTTGGTTGAATGATGGAGTACAGCTTGGCCAGGAAAAGGCCTGGGGGAGCACTAAAGGGAGGGAGAGCAGGGGTTTGGTTCTGCCTGTGGATCAGGGTGGGGCTCACAAGCTTGGAACGGGCTGAGGCTGCAATTCTCATCTGAAGCCAGTGGAACTCCCCAAAGTCTTTCCTAAGCCTGGGGCTGCAGCAGGGCAGGTGGGCCAAGACATCGATACAGTAGGGCCTTGGGTGGGCAGGTGGGAGGTGAGTAGGGCTCTTGTTCCCCAGGAGCTCATAGGCAGGGCAGAGCCTCCCCGCTAGGGTCCACAGGGGCCCACAGACCAGGCCTGTTATAGGCATGACTGTGTGCAGAGTGGCCTTAGGGTCGTGGACAATAACCCACTTTGCTGTCCCTGGATGGACAGCCTCAGCAGGGCTGGTCAGTGGTGTCCTGGCTCTTCTCTCCCTGCGAGTACCTCAGCTTGGCTTGGGTGGAATGGCCCCCAGTGGGCCTTTGGTGTGTTACCAAACAGAACAGACAGCACCTGGCATGATGGGGCAGGCCGAAACGCAGCGCTGCAGAACAGAGCCCCTGCTCCCTGAGCTCCTCCGTCTTCGGGCTCCCTCAGCACCTGCCCTGAGCTCCAGCCACCCTCTGCCACCCTCTGCCTCAGCCATTGCTACCCAGCCCTAGGGCACCTGTGGCCTGGGGTAGAGGGGAGGTTCCAGATCGCCCTCGGGTATGGTTCAGTTTGGGGACCTTGGCTGTGTGGAGCCTGGAGCTGGGCCTTGTTTCTGAGACCTGAGGTCACCTTCAGTCTTATAGGCACTGAGGAGGGTGAAATAGCAGAAGAGCAATTTCAAAAGTGCCTTTGTCCCTGTGCATGTGGTCCACCCTCCGGCCCTCTGAAGCAGAGAGCAGGTCCCTGTGGATCACAGGCCTCTGATGCAGGCAGAACGAGGCAACCAGCAAATAGTGGGAGGAGGAGAAAGGGAAGGGGACCTGGGCCTGGCTGGAGGGCCCTACCTGCTGGGCCTTGCAGCTCCCTGGCCTCCAGGAGCCCTGGTATCTCCCATCCCCCCTTCTGCCCTTGGTGGTCCCATGGCACAGTCTGTGGGAGGTGGGTGCGCGGCAGAATGTGCAGGTCCCCCCTTCCTCTTGGTGGCATAGCCCAGGCACAGGGTTTCAGGTCATCTTGCTAGAGCTGTGACTTCTAGCAGCTCGTTTGCTGACCCGAGGCTGCCCTGTCTCCTGTCCAGTTAGGCTTTGACTTAAATTCCAGGCTCTTCAGATGCTGCACAAGAGACCTGCAGGCAGCTCGGCCCTTCTCCTGAGGAAGCAGTGGCAGGAGCTACTCCCCCAACCGCTGGACACCCTCGGAGCGGCTGGCCCTCCCTCCCAGCACGCCGGCTTTTATTACTGTGTTAATTTGGAAAACAGGTCATTGGAAATTAAATTGCTCAAAATAGGCCACCAATTATAACTGCGTCCCGTTGAAATGAGAGCGTCTGCAATCTTTATCAGCGTATTGTAATTGAAGGCAAAGTACCCACAGCTGAATTATTGCTGGCTCTGGGTCCATCTCACGGCCCCTCCTCTGGGAGGGAGACCCTGCCTACCCAGCATCTGTGCGTAGAGTCTCTGATGACCACTTGGTGCTTGAACCCACCAGGACAGGTGTGGCTGAGGGTGGACAACGTGTCAAATCGTCGGGAAGAGACTGGAAGATGCTCCATCCATCGGAACACTGGGCTCTCGGCGAGACTGAGTCCTGAGCACGTGGCCCTTCACCAAGGACCACTCTGCATGGCCTTGTCCATTGGTCAAAGCCAGTCTGAGAAGACTGCAGAGGCTCCAGAGCACAGCCAGGAGACAGGAGCAGGCAGACAGACATACCAGGCCACCCGTGTCCTGGTCTTTGCATCATTGCAGGACATCTGTTTGTGTGAAATGAGTCCTCTTTCCACAGGGAGGAGGCTGAGGCACAGAGAGGCTTCGGAACTAGCCCAGGGTCACACAGTGTATGTGGAGCTAGATGGACCCTGGCTGTCTGGCTCCAGGATCTGTCCCTCGACACTTCACCATCATCCACAAGGGTCCTTTCCCCACAGGACAGCTCCTGTTCACTTCCCGAGGGGGAAGCATGGGAAGCAGGGGCCCCACCTCAGCCCACTCAAGCCACACTTACAGGTGACCTCCACTGTCCCACGGAGATGGGCTGTCTTGGAAACCCACTTTCCTGGATGCACACTGAGGTCCTGGACACATCAGGGAGGAAGTCCCTTCCTCCAAGGGGCTGAGCCCAGAACCCGCAAGGCCACTGCAAAGCGACTGAGGATTCAGGGGCCAGTGTCTTGGGAAGCGGAGGACAGGCCCTGGCTGGTCACTGGGTCTAGTTGCCAGCCCCTTGCTGGCCGCGGGGTGCTTGTCTTCTCTCAGGCCTCTGAGGAGACAGGCAGGTGCAGAGGGGCCTGGCTCACAAATGGGCGTGTCTGTGCCGTGTGGCCCCCTTGGCAGTCTCCTGCCTGGGGACGGCTGCCCCGTGGCAGCCCTACACTCAGTCCTTGTCCTCTTCTGTGTTGGAGCTGCCTCCAGGACCATGTCCAGAGCATGGCCTGCAGCTCTGCGTGGTTCCCAGTGGCCCCATGTGGCCCCATTCGCTGAGAGGGGCCTGTGGGATCCAGCTGGGAAATGCCTGCCCTGGGATCAGGCTAGGACTCATCTTTTATTGTATTTTATTTATTTTTTTTGGTACCAGGGATTGAACTCAGGGGCACTCGACCACTGAGCCACATCCCCAGCCCTATTTTGTGTTTTATGTAGAGACAGGGTCTCACTGAGTTGCTTAGCGCCTCGCCATTGCTGAGGCTGGCTTTGAACTCGCGATTCTCCTGTCTCAGCCTCCCAGAGTGCTAGGATTATAGGCGTGCACCACTGTGCCTGGCTTCATCTTATATTTTTTAATTTATTTTAGCTTTGGTGGTGCTGGGGATCAGAGCCAGGGCCTTGGAGTGCTGGGCAAGTGCTCTAAGCTGAGTGGCCCCCAGCCTCCAGCCTCCCTGTGTAGAGCCACTTGGGGAAAGGGCCTTGGTTGTCTTCTTGTGCGCAATGGTGAGGCGTTACAGGTCATGGAGTCAGGTGGCTGTGTTCCAGTCCGCACTCCTTGCACACTGCTTGTGTGACCCTGGGCGGGCCTCAGTCTTGGCTGTGTGCTTCCTGTGGAGTGGCTGTGTTTTCCTAAAGGTGCCATGGTGCACGGCCCTGCCCTGCAGAACCCACTGGGAGCTGTGCACCCTGGCATTCCAGCAGGTCCTCCAGGAGGACTCTGTCCTGAGGGCCCCTTGCTGAACACCTCCGGCCCTCTGGTCTCCTGTCACCTGCCTTATATCTCCCTTGTCTGCCTTGGTTCTTTCCTGCCGGGCAGGAGGCTCTGAGGCCAACGCCTGGCTGCCTGCCATGCCTGCTGTGGAGCTGGGTGTCCTGGGGGCCTTTGGCACCGAGGTCCCCACAGCCAGTCTGACTGGCCCCTGCCACTGTTGCTAGGGTTGCTGCAAAGTAACCTCAATGCACTTCATTTTGAACACGAGGACGCTGGAGACCACTCTCTGCTGGCAGAATCACACTCTTTACTGCAGCTTACCTGTGCTCCCAGTTAAAAGCTTTCTAGACGTAACTGCTCCCCAACACGTGGTCCAGGTGAGCGGCTGCAGGCAGGTGCCTCGTTCTGTGGCCCTTGCCAGGCGGTGTGCTCAGCCCACCCAGCTCCCTCTGGCTCGCGCTGGGTGCAGATGTTCAGGGGCGCTCCTCAGGCGCGTGTCCCAGCAGGACCAGGTCTGAGGTGGTTCAGGCAAAGCCCCAGGAGGTCCCAGGAGCTGCAGACTTCGGGTGCTGCTATCTGGTCTGTCCCTGGAGGGCCTGCCTGGAGCCCCTGCACATGCTGCTCCTAGGAGCCTCCCAGCCAACCAGGGGCCATGACGGCCACACAGCATGCAGCCTGCTGGCCTCCCTGTCCAGGCTGCTGGACTTACAGTGACCCCTGGCCCAAGGAGATGATCAGAGCCCTCAGCAAAGGGCTGAAGCTCTGTCCCCATTCCTGAGGCTCCTCTGGGCCTGGGCAGAGCCAACTCAGTCTTGAGTGCCTTTCTGCAGGGCAAGGCCCCAGCCTGGGGAATGGACACTGAGGTCCAAGGGGTTGGAGAGGCTTTGAGAATGTGCTCCTAGTGGGCCACAGCTGGTGCAGCAACTCAGCCAGCAGCCCACACATCCCTCAACTCTGAGGTTGTGACATCCGGTTGGCCTGGCCCAGCTGGCTTCCTGGCCCTGCTTGATGTCTAGGTTGTGAGTGCTGGGTAGAGGGGAGCTGGGACGTCCCCATGTTCACTGAGCCTGCCGCCCAGGACCTGGAATACAGCAGGTAGGCTCCACCAAGTAACAAGTCAGACACAGCGCAGGTGTCCTCGGGCGCCGAAGGGAGGACCTCAGGCTGGGTCCTCCAACCACGGAAACCGATTCACAGCTCTGGTGGGCAGGAGTCTGAGAGCGAGGTACCGGAGAGCCCCCCTCTCTCTCTGAAGGCTCCAGGACAGTCCTTCCTGCTGCTGGCACCTTCTGGTGGCTCCTGGTGTCCTTGGCTTGTGGCTGTATCCCTTCATCCTCTGCCTTTACCACAGGGCCACCTCCCTTAGAGGGACACCAGTCATTCATTTGAGGCCTACGCTAATCCAGGGTGACCTTGTCCTAACCAAGAACATCGGCAGAGACCCCATTTCCAATCAGTGTCCCATTATAGGAACAGGGTAGGACGTGGGATTTGGGACAGGGTCCACCCTCTGCAGGCCAAGGAGCCCTTGCTCCTCCTGCAGGCCTGCCCCTCACAGCCGCTCCCTCTCCAGACTCAAGGGACCCTCTTTGTTTTCAACTTTTTGTTGCAAAATCTGTTTTTCACCTCGTCTGTTCTCTGCTTGGACTGGCGGGGACATAGGAAGGCCCTCTGCTCCCAGCCTTGGCACTAGGCCCAGGTTGTTCTCTCCTTGGTGCCGAGTTGGGCTGGGGGGCAGGTGGGCGTGGAACTGACCATACACCCAGGCCTCGCCAGGCCCAGACCACACACCCAGGACTCGCCAGGCCCAGACCACGCACCCGGGCCTCGCCAGGCCCAGACCACGCACCCAGGCTGCCCAGACCACGCACCCAGGCCTCGCCAGGCCCTGACCATGCACCCAGGCCCTGACCACCCACCCGGGCCTCGCCAGGCCCTGAGCATGCACCTAGGCTGCCCAGACCATGCACCCGGGCCTCGCCAGGCCCTAACCACGAGGACGGGGGTCGGCTGCCAGGGGCTGAGGTCGGTTCTGTGCTGCCTCCATGGTGTTGAAATGCTCAGATGAAAAGTGCGTCACTCAATTTCCAGGTAGCTAGGGCGCTGCCAGATGAACAGTTGGACCAAACCTGCGGCAGCTTGCCCAGGCTCTGCCGACCAGGTCTCCACACAGGACGTCTGCCATGGCAGCGGGCACCAGGAGACACTGGAGCTGCTGGCCTCAGCATGGCCTGTGAGCTCCTGGACAAGCCCAGGGACAGGGTCTGCCTTGTGCTGAGCTGCAGGCAGCAGGCTGGACCCAAAAACCCAAGGCACTTTCAGGGAATGGGACCCGTGGCGTTCACTGTGCCCTGGCACGGGCCCCTCTTGTCAGTGAGGAGACCCAGGGTAGCCGAGCAATAGTGCTTCCAGGTCCTAGCACGCGCCACCACAGTCTCGGGGCAGCTGCCGCTTCTAGCCACAACCACAAAATGGGACAGAAGGCAGAGCAACTGCTCACAGTCATCGGCAGCAGAGTAAGGTCCAGAGAGAAGGGAGCCCAAGTAATGCCCCGAGGCACGCTGGGCCGCGCAGGCTGGGTCAGGAGGGTTCGGTGTCTGGAGGACCTCGCCCAGAGGCGGGGGTCCCCACTCACCATGACTGACATGAGCGCTCCACTGAAGAAGAGGGTTCATGGTGAAAGCCTCTCTCCTGGGACGTAGCTGCTGGCACTCAGCTGGTCCCCGCTCGCACCCAGCACAGGCAGCCCGGGACACGCACGCACAGCCCACGGCCGGAGCTCCCATCCCAGAGCCGAGGAAGACAGGAAGGTGGCAGAACGGCAGACCAGATGTTCTTTAGGCACAGACAGGCGCTCGCCAAGTCAGCGGGTCACCAGGGAATGCCGATCCCCGAGCACAGTTGGGCTGGTGGTGGGAACCAGCTCATGCGTTTTCCACGTTGACAGAGGGAAGGAGAAACCCCTGCCCTCGCGTAGACAGACACCGAGCACAGAATCTCCACACTCACATCCACGGTGAGCACAGCAGAAGGTGTGCACGGAAGACTTCAGCTTCCCCTGGACCCAGGAGCGGCACGAAGAGCACCCACCCTTAATACCCACACTGGCGAGGGCACGGCCACATTGCTCAAAACTTCATCAACGCCACCTGTAGGCAAGTGAAAAGAGGTCCCGCCCTGGGGACATGCATTCAGTGCTTGGGTCTGACGGAGTGCTTATGTCCAGAGTTCACGGTCACTCCTTAGGTCAGCACAGAGACAGGCGGCCCGGTTAGAACAGTCAGCACTGACACTCCACAGCAAGGCCACACGATGCTTGGCAAACATGTGAAGAGCTGCTGAAACCACCAGCCACCTGAGCAGGACTGCGTCACGCTCCCGCGGAATGGCCAGCGAGAGGACGGGCCGGGGGAGACTACCCACCGCCCGGGGCACCAAGCAGTGTGATCACTTTGAAAGAGGCTGATTTCTTACAGGACAGAGCAGGTGCCTCTCCTGTGCTCCAGCAGTCCACTGCAGGCATTCAGCCAGAGGGAGGCCCGCCCGTGTCCACTCCAGGATGGTGGACTGCACAGTGGGATGCCGGTCAGTGAGAAACAGGGAATAGCCATGACTCACCCAAGACACGAGCACCCCTCAGCCACCCACGTGCAGTCCTAGAAGAGGCGAAGGGCCAGAAAGTGCTGCCTGGTGCTGGGCACTGGCTGGGCAGGGCACGGCTCCTTGGGGGCAATGGGGCGTTGGCTGGGGAGGGCACGGCTCCTCGGGGGCAACGTGGCACCAGCCGGGCAGGGCACGGCTCCTCAGGGTAACGTGGCACTGGCTGGGCAGGGCACGGCTCCTTGGGGGCAATGGGGCGTTGGCTGGGGAGGGCACGGCTCCTCGGGGGCAATGTGGCACCAGCCGGGCAGGGCACGGCTCCTCGGGGTAACGTGGCACTGGCTGGGCAGGGCACGGCTCCTTGGGGGCAATGGGGCGTTGGCTGGGGAGGGCACGGCTCCTCAGGGGCAACGTGGCACCAGCTGGGCAGGGCACGGCTCCTCTGGGGCAACGGGGTGCTGGCTCCGCGTGGAGAGGGGTCACAGTGCACAGGTCTGTAAGGCCACGTGGAATCCCGCCCTCCGGGCTGACCCGTGCACCCAAGTCAAGCATGTAGAGGGGCCTCCTGGGAAGGAGCTGCTGCCCACCACTTGCTCTGCCCACCGCAGCCAGTTAGATCCCTGCCTGCCCACTGTGGCTTCCGTCCCTCTCACGCTGGCCGTTCTGCTGGGCATGATGGCACTGCATTGCCCCGACTTGCGTTTGCCTGGCTCTGTGGGCACATGAGGGCTGACACTAGGTGCCAGGTGGGAGCCACTGCAGTCCCAAGGCTGCGCCCGCTGCGTGTCGACCACAGCTGTGCCGAGGCTCCGTGCTCGCTCCGTGAAGCCCGGCGGCCTGCTGCGACAGTGGAGCCGGGCAGCACCTGCCACCACTGCAGTCAGGGCCAGTGTGGCCTCTGCGGGATGGGGCTGGCTCCGGCCCGTGACAGGACTGAGCACTGCTACATGGACAGCAGCGGCTTCCAGGGTGCCTTCGTCCACACGCAGCAGCCCTGCGGAGAGGAGCACCCACACCTGAGGCCGAGAGCGTTGGCGCACCTCCACAGTCTTGCCCAGCACGCGCGTCCAGCTCCCTCTGTGCACAGCTGCCCGGCCCACACTGGGTCTCTCTGGGATTGGCAGAGCTGTGTTGAGGATGACCCGAGGAACGCCAGCCTGCCAAATCCAGTGCTGCTTCACCCCCTTTCTCCATCAAGGCTATTGGGACTGGTCGGCCTTGCCATGCCACAGGTTTAAAAACTGTAAGAAAAGCTGGGTGCCGTGGCCACACCTGGGATCCCAGCGGCTATGGAGACTGAGGCAGGAGGATCGCAAGTTTGAGGCCAGCCTTATTGACTTAGTGAGGCCCTATCTCAAAATATAAAATAAAAATGGCTGGGGATGTGGCTCAGTGGTTAAGTGCCCCTGGGTTCAATCCCCAGTACCAAAAACAAAAACATAAATATAAAAATATAAAAATCGTGAGAGACACAGTGATCTGGAGTAACAGCTGCGAGAGCCACCTGCCTGGACTGCCGGCCTCAGAGGTGCCTCTCACCACACCTGAATGGCTCAGTGTCCAGCTCAGCAGGAGCAGAGCCTCGTCCGCCGTCATTCTGAAGGCACTTCCATTTCAGTGATGAGAGCCACAGGAGACTGCAGAGATGGGCAGCCACACGACTCACTACCCGCGAATCTTCCACCAGCCCTCTGTCTCGGATGCTCCTGGACGCCTCCTGTCCACGCCCCAGCAGCTGGGCTTGCCTGCGGTGCAGACAGGAGAGAGAGGCGCAGTGAGGTGCGCTGACTCCCAGCCGTGCCAGTTGTCCGACTCACAGTGGGGAATCCTGAATGGCTCAGCCTCCTACTGCCGCTCAGGGTCGTCCAAAGGCTGCACAGGAGCTGAGGTCCCTCGAGACGGCCAGCAGAACCTGGACAGGGCTGCCCAGCGTCCTCACAGTAGGTGCTGGCGCCCCTAGAGCGCACGTGGAGGCTGCCTGCTCCGCTCATGGGGAATGCTGCCTTCTGTCCTCGGAGAGTTGCTTGTCAGTGCTCGGGAGGGAGGAGTGTGGCCCTGTGTGCTCATGGGCACCCTCCTGCCACTCCAGGCATGGCGGCCACCCGTCTTCAGCTGGCAGGGGAAGCCTGGGGGAGAACTTGGACCTGAGTCCTCCCGGCGGCCAGTGGAGCCCTGGGTGGAAGCTGGCGATGGCTGGCCACTCCCTCTCTCCAGGGCTGAGACACCCAGGTAGGCGCGCTTGGCTGTGCCTCTGACCAGGACTCTGCTGCCTGGATGTCTGCTGGACTCACCTGGGGAGTTCTCAAAAGCTGCCTCCTGGCCTCCGACCAGGGAACCCGTTCGGGTGGCAGGGCACCCGGGTTCTGCAGCGGTGATGCTGCGGCCCGCAGAGGCGCCCCTGAGCCCACCTGTGCTCGAGGCCTACGCCAGCGCCCACATCATGAAGATGTTTTTTCTTAGTCTTGTGACTTTAAAAAATTAATTAACGGGCTGGGATTGTAGCTCAGTGGTAGAGCGCTTGCCTCGCATGCGTGAGGCCCTGGGTTCGATACTCAGCACCACGTACAAAGCAATAAAATAAAGACATTGTGTCCACCTACAACTAAAAAAAAAAATATTAAAAAAATAAAAAATAAAAAATAAAAAATTAATTAAATTGGGGAATTTTTATTCTAGTCTTTATTAATTTTAATCAGAATAAGATTTATACTACTGAGCTTTTTTGAAAAAGCCTAGCAGATGGTCACTTATGGGGGACCTTCTCTGGCCTGAATGTCTGTGCCCCCCCAGATCCATATGCCGAGACCCTCATCCCAAGGTGATAGTGTTGGGAGGTGAGTAGGTGTTGAGGGTGGAGCCTTGTGGACAGGGCAGAGAAGGGTCCCAGGGCTCCTGGCCCTTCCACCAGGTGAGCTGCAGAGAAAGCCCCCCCCCCCCCCGCTGGCAGCAGGACCTTGCCAGCCCCTGCCCCTGCCACGCCTGGATCTGGCCTTCCCAGATGCCAGAACCCTGGGCAGTAAATTCCTGTTGTTTTTACCGTCCTTCTCTCCCCAGCTCCATGGTGTTCTGCTGTGGTGGCCAGGATGGTAAGAAGGGCTCTTGGGCACCACAGGTACAAGATTTTTTGGTTTTTTTTTTTTTGTACTGGGGATTGAACTCAGGAGCACTCGACCACTGAGCCACATCCCCAGCCCTATTTTGTGTTTTACATAGAGACAGGGTCTCACTGAGTTGCTTAGCGCCTCACTGTTGCTGAGACTGGCTTTGAACTCGTGATCCTTCTCTCTCAGCCTCCCAGAGTGCTGGGATTACAGGCGTGCGCCACCACGCCTGGCTCAGGTGCAAGTTTTATCCTGGGCACATCTGTGAGGCCTCTCAGGGTCTTTGCTGGTTCATCCTTTAGCCCTCCTGCCACCAAGGCCTGGAGCCCCCTTGGAGTCTTCCCACTCCACAGGCACACGTCCAATCCCCTGACAGGTCCTGGGGAATCAGGTACCTACTGCCCAGGGCTGGCAGCCCTGGCCACCCATCCCCAGCCCCAGGCCACCTCGAGGAGGCCCCTTCCTCCTGGAAAAGCCGCTGCTGGACAGGCCACTGTCAAGAAGGAGCCAAATCCCCGCCATCCCAAGCCAGCAAGCTCCAGATCAGTTCTGCTGACCCCGCGTCATTGATCTTGGGTACAGAAAATGGGTTTTCCAAAAGATTTATTCAGCCACATTTTAATTCATTTCTATTAAGTTAATTAATGTGTGCCTTTTTGATTTGTGCTTTTGGAAAGTCCTGATTAGGCTTTTATCAACAAGCGGCCCTCAGCGTTCATTAGTGAACAGTCACCAGTTGGGGCCCTGCAGGCGGAGGGCTCCTGGTCACCTGTGTGTGGCCTGGGGCCCTGAGGGACTGTGGCCCCCTCCTCGCCTGCACTCTGGGGGAAACAGACCCGTCCCTGCCTTGTCCTCCATGGGCAGGCCCAGGGTACCTGCGCAGGGTACCGTTCAGCCCGGAGCTTGCGCTAAACCTTGAAAAGGCCTCCTCCCTGGACCCCTTCCGGGGTCTGCGGGGGTTGGGCCACAACCCCTCCCCGATGGGTGGGCCCAGCTCGGCAGGGTGCGGAGGCAGCTGCATGCCGTGAGTGACCGCCCACCTGGCAGCAAAGCCGGGCCAACAGAGAGGACGCAGGGCTGTCCCGACACCCGCCCGTGTCACCTGCCCTCACGGAGCTTCTGCCATGCACCGTGGCGTTTACAAGGAAACTGTGGCTTCGAGCTGCACCCGGGAACACACTCGCCCACTCAGTGGGAAGGAGCCAAGAGACGAACCTGCTGGTCAGCAGCAAGGCGCTGGGCTGGTGGGAGGCCGTCTTCCTCCCGCGGCCAGGGCTCTCCAGGCCCCTGCAGTGGAGCCCAGCTCCGCTGCTTCAGTGCAAGCTGTACTCGAGATGGGGCCACCGCCTCGTCCCACAGGCAGCCAGGCCTGCAGCTGCTGCTCTCACGGCCGAGCTTGCCCAGCGGACCCGTGAGGAGGATGCTCAGGTGCTGTTAACAGGGCACCCAGCAGCAGAGGCCCTGCCCTGGGGTGAGGGGCCGAGCTTGCCCCTAGCCTGTCCTGCCAGGCCGCTCCCTGAGCAGGTACCATCCTGGACACGGGCCCCTTGCCACATCCCTGATGTGGAAATAGCAGTGGCCTCGAATTCAGTTATGTGTCAGTGTGCATG